>JALPQI010005161.1:0-80916 GCA_025490895.1 Thaumatotibia leucotreta | reverse complement strand
CTGCCAGTGCAGAAACTGTGGGACTGGGAAGGTTCCTTTTTTTGCAGAAGCACGGCGAACGGGAATTCATTTTTAGAGTCGGTCTGTCCATCGTACACCCTGAGGTCGGATAGGTCGTTGGAGTCGGCATTGCCAACTATAAGTACCCCCCAGAACAAACATGGCATACATTCTCCAATAAGTGTATCCCAGGCTGGACTAAATTAAAGGCCTCAACTAGATTCAATTTCAAACGGAATTGTAAAATAAATGAAATGAAAGAAAATGCAATAGCATATTTGATTTCTTTTTTTTATGTTGGTTCGGAACTCAAACCAATTTACAAACCAAATAAAGTACCTATGATGTAACCATACCTACAGTCATACATAACTTATAGTTTAGGTACCTACTCTTTATTATTATTTATGGATGGGTAGGATGGTTGGTATACAAGCGTGCGAGATACCTGGGGCCCGTTTCTCGAAAGCTTGTAACTTGTAATACAAGTGGAAGTCTCTTTTTGACACTATTAATTAGATAAGGACTTCCGCTTGTATTACAAGTTACAAGCTTTCGAGAAATAGGCTCCTGGTGGTAATCTATTATAAAATAAGTAAAAAAATGTTTTAAGTTAAACGGTTTTTATTGCACCAAAAACTAGAAAATAAAAATTCGTTATAACTAACCGCAGATGCTACTTTCTGTAGATTACTCACGTGAAACTATTACCACTGTAGTCTTCCCAAGTCGGATGCTGAAAGCCACGTTTAGCCTCTATGTCAGTGGATTAAGCGTTACCTAATCGGAAACTTTTACCAAACTGAAATAAAAACGTGGGGCGTACGCAATTGTGATTAAGTCACTATAGTTATTTAAGAACACACATAGAAATCAAGACAGCAATAGTGTTATAAGTTTTGTTCTGGCCTTGATAGACGCTATTTACCTCCGTATAAGTGATGGAACAGATAGATGATTAATTGCAAAATTAAAGCTACAATTACATATTTTGAAATTGTATACTATGTTTCTTTATAATAACGCCCCACGTTTTTATTTTAGTTTGGTAAAAGTTTCCGATTAGGTAACGCTTAATCCACTGACATAGAGGCTAAACGTGGCTTTCAGCATCCGACTTGGGAAGACTACAGTGGTAATAGTTTCACGTGAGTAATCTACAGAAAGTAGCATCTGCGGTTAGTTATAACGAATTTTTATTTTCTAGTTTTTGGTGCAATAAAAACCGTTTAACTTAAAACATTTTTTTACTTATTTTATTTTCAAGTTTTTAGTGCAATTAGTTAAGTTAATGTCCGATAATATACCAACTTATTCTAGATCAAAGATGTTGTTTGTAATATGTAATACAATTATGCATGCTAAGTAGCGTTTATAATCTCGCGCTTTCATCACGAATCACGACACATGAAAAATGAAGAAAATGAAAAATATTTTATTGGTCCAGAAACACATTGCTAATTACAAATAACAGAAGTCTTCTTTTAAGTAAGATTATTAGTATTATTACTTGTGTTAGAAGGCTCCGCTCTTCAATAATTAAAGGTTGCAAACATATGTCATATGTAATAATAATAATAATAATACCCCGCGGGGGCAGCTTGTGGCGAGCTGACGGTGAGTGGCGACACCGCGGACCCCTATTCCAGAGGACCTTTTTATATGGCCCTCGCCTCTGTGCTTGCCTTGACCGGCCGGCCAGAGTGGATTCGCAAGAGCGGGACCTATGCTCCAGGTTGGAAGTGTAAAATGTCATAACGCCGGCGGCCCTTGAACGGATTACCGGGATCTGGCTACCGCAGTCTCACCTCTCGACAACCTTAAAGCCACTCTGAAGTGTTGCGCTATTGTCGCACTGTGCGTGCGGCCGTTTGTAGGGCCCACTAAATGAGTTGGCGAGTCACCACCTGCCTTTTTACAATTTAGAGACTGATTGTCATGGCAGGTGTCCGCTAGTCTCCTCCCATAACCCAGTATCCAGTCCATCCAATATACCAACCATAGCCCATGACCTTAGTTTCCATCGCAGTCACAGTGCTGCACTGCAATAGTCTTTGCACCTGGTGGGGACCATCTCCGGACGTATCATATTGTGCGCTCGGGGATGGTATCCGCCACGTGTATCCTTTGCTTTATATTAATTGTCTTAAAGGGCCTCTGCGCTGTTGGCTTCGGCCCCACGCATGCCTCCCAAAGGCCCGGGACCCCATGGTCCCGAGATATGGCAAAGACATACAAATAATAATAATAATAAATGTAAATGTAAAATGTGTAAATTTGCATAAGTCGCGAGTTGGTGCAGCGGCTGTCAAGCCACTGCGCAGAAAGCGGTGTACACCTCTCTACACTCCTGAGCCGCCTACACCGGTGTTGCCCCTGGCTGTCTCTTGTGACGGCATTTACGGGGGCCCATCTAGTCGGCGGCGAGTCACCGCCTGCCTCGATAGCAAAGACAAATCATTGTTATGGCAGGTGTCCGGACCTCTTTTCTATAGTTCCATCTCTGATCCATCCATCCTCCATCACCATAGCCCATTAGTCTTTTCCATTCCTTCTCAATAGTCTCTATACGCCTGCTGGGACCGGTTCACGGATATCTATTTTTGTGCCCGTGAATGGGTTGCAGCAGGTGTAAAACACAGCAAATTTCTCCAAAGGGCCTCTACGTGTTGGATCTGTATCCCCGCGCAAGCCTATCAAAAGACCGGGATTTATAGGCCCGTGATGAAAGAGAGATAATAATAATAACGGTCGGTGAACTGGCTACGATTCGGGGACCTCTTCGGAGAAACCGAGGGTTTTGCCTGTGTAATTGCTGACGAGGTTATCATGACGAATAACTACCGGAAATATATCCTGAAGGACGGTACGGTCGACATTTGTCGGGCATGCCGCCGTCCCGGTGAGTCACTCAGGCATATTATTTCCGGTTGTTCACAGATTGCTAACACCGAGTACTTGCACAGACATAACCTCGTAGCCAGTATTATACACCAGCAGCTTGCTCTTCAATACGGCCTTGTGGACGTCGAAGTGCCATACTATAAGTACACAACTGCACCAGTTCTCGAAAATGGTCGTGCCACGCTCTACTGGGATCGACCTATCATCACGGACAGGACTATTGTAGCCAATAAGCCTGATATCGTGCTGGTAGATCGATCGCAGCGCCGGGCTGTGCTCGTCGACGTCACCATCCCCCCATGATGAGAATCTCGTGAAGGCCGAAAAGGACAAGTCCAGTAAGTACCTCGACTTGGCCCACGAGATAACCGCCATGTGGGATGTTGACTCGACGATCATAGTCCCGATAGTCGTTACAGCGAACGGTTTAATAGCGAAGAGTCTCGACCAACATCTTAAGAGTCTCTCGCTAGATGGCTGGATCAAGGGTCAGATGCAGAAGGCGGTAGTCCTGGACACGGCGCGGATAGTCCGTCGGTTCCTCTCTCTGCGACCTTAACCACCGGCAGCTTGGGCCCGCCCCGTTGCCGGCGGCACCCTAGGTTAGGTTTTTTATAATGTGTTTATGTGTTTTGTATTGTTTTTGTATGTTTTATTGTATTTTACTTTTATAGACAATTTTATAAAAAACCTAACTTAAGAAAATTGATAAATAAAGGATAATAATAATAAAACATTTATTCGCGACACACAAGACAAGACAGTATATATAAAATCGTTGACAAAGAAAAGTTGGTGCATCACGAAATGGACCCTACTCAGCGTAGTGCTAGCCCGAAGGCCAGCGCTGATCTTCCGTAGGGCCCATTTGGTGATGCCACGATAGATAACACACAATCAGAATAAAAAAATAAATAAAATAAACACTAACAGAAAACAAAGAAAAATAGCACAACATTTTTTATTTTATCCATGAACGCGACCATATTTATCACTGACAGCGCTTGCTTTGCCTAGCGCTAGCGGTTAGCGGAAGCTTGGTGAACTAATCGACATCAATCAAACTAGCGTAAACAAAACAAGGACTCATTGTTAATAAAATAGGTAAAAAAAGTTTTAAGTTAAACGGTTTTTATTGCACCAAAAACTAGAAAATAAAAATTTATTGTATCTAACCGTAGATGCTACTTTCTGTAGATTACTCACGTGAAACTATTATTACTGTAGGTAGTCTTCCCAAGTTGGATGCTGAAAGCCACGTTTAGCCTCTATGTCAGTGGATTAAGCGTTACCTAATCGGAAACTTTTACCAAACTAAAATAAAAACGTGGGGCATACGCAATTGTGATTAAGTCACTATATATTTAAGAACACACATAGAAATCAAGACAGGAATAGTGTAATAAGTTTTTTTCTGGCCTTGATAAAAGCTATTTACCTCTGTTGTAGAAGTGATGGAACAGATGGATGATTAATTGCAAAATTAAAGCTACAATTAAGTCATATTTTGAACTTGTACGTTTCTTTATAATAACGCCCCACGTTTTTATTTTAGTTTGGTAATAGTTTCCAATTAGGTAACGCTTAATCCACTGACATAGAGGCTAAACGTGGCTTTCAGCATCCAACTTGGGAAGACTACCTACAGTAATAATAGTTTCACGTGAGTAATCTACAGAAAGTAGCATCTACGGTTAGATACAATAAATTTTTATTTTCTAGTTTTTGGTGCAATAAAAACCGTTTAACTTAAAACTTTTTTTACCTATTTTATTTTCAAGTTTTTAGTGCAATTGTTAAGATAATTTCCAATACTATACCTACTTATTCTAGATCAAAGATGTTGTTTATAATATGTAATACAAATTATGCATGCTAAGTAGCGCTTATACTCTCGCGCTTTCATCACGAATGGCACATATGTAAACGTAATGAACATTATTTTATGTGTAACGGGAGGCGAATCCCTGCTGAATAGATATTTTTAGAAATCCGGAACTAAAAAAATGTTATTAAATATCTCGATCGACAAATGAAAACCAAAGGCTGGGCGTGGTTAATGCACCTAAGCTTAAATGCCCGAAGTGTTTCAAATGGATGTGTTATTTATACAATAAGTACCTTAGATAACAGAGACCTGACAATAAGGAATATATCAATCAATTTGGTTTATTGAGACAATCAAGTTAAAATTTTTATATTGTACAGAATATACAAGTCGAATTTTGAGACTATAAAATATAAACTCGTTCTCTCAGTCGACTAACCGGAGGACCGCAGATCTGACGGAATCACTGTATCAGATGGAAGGCCGCAGGCCCGACGGCTCTCCCTACGCGGTCCACTCACGCTGTCACTATCAGCTGGAGGGCCGCAGGCCCGACGGCTCTCCCTACGCGATCCACTCACGCTGTCACTATCAGCTGGAGGGCCGCAGGCCCGACGGCCCGCCCTGCGCGATCCACTCACGCTGTCACTCTATCAGCTGGAGGGCCGCAGGCCCGACGGCCCGCCCTACGCGATCCACTCACGTTGTCACTTTGTCAGCTGGAGGGCCGCAGGCCCGACGGCTCTCCCTACGCGGTCCACTCACGCTGCCACTATCAGCTAGGGGGGCCGCAGGCCCGACAGCCCGCCCTACGCGATCTACTCACGCTGTCACTCTATCAGCTGGAGGGCCGCAGGCCCGACGGCTCTCCCTACGTGGTCCACTCACGCTGTCACTATCAGCTGCAGGGCCGCAGGCCCGACGGCCGCCCTACGCGATCCACTCACGCTGTCACTCTATCAGCCGGAGGGCCGCAGGCCCGACGGCCCGCCCTACGCGATCCACTCACGTTGTCACTCTGTCAGCTGGAGGGCCGCAGGCCCGACGGCTCTCCCTACGCGATCCACTCACGCTGTCACTCTATCAGCCGGAGGGCCGCAGGCCCGACGGCCCGCCCTGCGCGATCCACTCACGCTGTCACTCTATCAGCTGGAGGGCCGCAGGCCCGACGGCTCTCCCTACGCGATCCACTCACGCTGTCACTCTATCAGCTGGAGGGCCGCAGGCCCGACGGCTCTCCTTACGCGATCCACTCACGCTGTCACTCTATCAGCTGGAGGGCCGCAGGTCCGACGGCTCGCCCTACGCGATCCACTCACGCTGTCACCCTATCAGCCGTGACCGTATGAGTCTATCGGCCGGAGGGCCTCAGTAATGACATACGGTACTAAACCGTGGTCCTGTAGAATAGGCCTCATAAAAAGGCTCAAAGTCACCCAAAGGGCAATGGAGAGGCCTATGCTAAGAGTCTCTCTGCGAGATCTTATTAGAAATGACCATCCGCAGCAGAACCAACGTAACCGATATAGCTCTTCGAATCGCTAAACTGAAGTGAATGGGGCTCGTCGCGCGTGGAACCGATGGCCATTGGGGCGGTAAGGTTCTCGAGTGGCGGTCACGTACCGGAAGGCGCAGCATGGGTAGGCATGACCTGGTGAAAGTCGCTGGATACGGGTGGCACGGGGCCGGTCCTTGTGGCAATCTTTGGGGGAGGCCTATGTTCACCAGTGAACTCGTTCAGCTGATATGATGATGATCATGATAATTGAATCCGTATGTTTCTACCAAATATCTAATGCAGTACTTCAAAATCTACATATCTCTAAACCTAGCGGTTGTATCAGGCAGTAACACTGGAGTATCAGATTTGAGGAGTTGGACGTTAGTATTAAATTTGCATGTTTCTTTTCTACCTATATACTTCATATCTAAAGAACTTCTTTAAAATCAAGATATCGATAAAAGATAAACCTTGCGGTTATTGTGGGCAGTACTGCAGCATCAGGAGTGAGGAGTTGGAAGTCAAGATCAGGCTGTTAGTATTTGATTATGCCAAACATGCTATACTTTCATTTTCACGTGTCTAACACTCTCGGTTAAGGTAGGCAGTACGTCTGCAGCATCAGGCTTTGAGGATACAAAGATAAAAATGTTATAATATTGCATTGTCATGGGGACCTGATAAGAGTTCCAAATTTTATTGATTTCGGTGCAGTAGAAGTGGTCGAAAAATCGATCACAAGATTTGAAGCATCGACGACAGTTGATACGCGGTGAAGTTAATAAAAACCGTTTAATAAAATGGACGCGCTATGGTACGGAAAATCACAAACGCTTAACTACACAGAGACGAAACATAGAAGGAAACGGAAGAGAAAACAAAATCACAACAAAAAAGTGCGCAGTGCAAACTACATATACATGTACTTAACCTATAATTATTTCCTATATTAAGGAATAATGCTAGCGACTAGCGAGTGGTAAGGCAGTGCAGTTGGGACATAAAACGTTCGGTAAGAATAGAGAAAAGATAAAATTATACATACAATAAAAATAAACCTGTAAACGTAATGGACATTATTTTATGTGTAACGGGAGGCAAATCCCTGCTGAATAGATATCCTTAGAAATCCGACACTAAAAAAATGTTATTAAATGTCTCGATCGACAAATGAAAACCAAAGGCCGGGCGTCGTTAATGTAAGCTTGAATGCCCGACGTGTCTCAAATGGACGTGTTATTCATACAATAAGTACCTTAGATAAGAGATCTGACAATAAGGAATTATATCAATCAATTTTGGTTTATTGAGATAATCAAGATTATATTTTTATATTGTACACATTATACAAGTCGAATTTCGAGACTATAAAATATAAACTCATTATCTCAATCGACCAACCGGAGGACCGCAGGTCTGACGGAAAGTCCGACGCGAACCGAGGCCCGACGGCACTATGGCACGCACTACGTGAATCCGAGAGACTCGCACTGTCTATCAACTGGAGGGCCGCAGGCCCGACGGCTCGCCCTACGCAAACCACTCACGCTGTCACTCTATCAGCTGGAGGACCGCAGGCCCGACGGCTCGCCCTACGCAAACCACTCACGCTGTCACTCTATCAGCTGGAGGACCGCAGGCCCGACGGCTCGCCCTACGCAAACCACTCACGCTGTCACTCTATCAGCTGGAGGACCGCAGGCCCGACGGCTCTCCCTACGCGATCCACTCACACTGTCACTATCAGCTGGAGGGCCGCAGGCCCGACGGCCCGCCTTACGCGAACCACGCACGCTGTCACCCTATCAGCTGGAGGGCCGCAGGCCCGACGGTTCGCGCTACGCGATCCGCTCACGCTGTCACTGTACCAGCTGGAGGGCCGCAGGCTGGACGGCCCGCCCGACGCGAACCGCTCACGCTGTGAGTCTATCAACCGGAGAGCCGCAGACCCGACGGCTCGCCCTACGCAATCCACTCACGCTGTCACTCTATAAGCTGGAGGGCCGCAGGCCCGACGGTTCGCGCTACGCGATCCGCTCACGCTGTCACTGTACCAGCTGGAGGGCCGCAGGCCCGACGGCTCTCCCTACGCGATCCACTCACACTGTCACTCTATCAGCTGGAGGGCCGCAGGCCCGACGGCCCGCCCTACGCAAACCACTCACGCTGTCACTCTATCAGCTGGAGGGCCGCAGGCCCGACGGCTCTCCCTACGCGATCCACTCACACTGTCACTCTATCAGCAGGAGGGCCGCAGGCCCGACGGCCCGCCTTACGCGAACCACTCACGCTGTCACCCTATAAGCTGGAGGGCCGCAGGCCCGACGGCTCTCCCTATGCGATCCATTCACGTTGTCACTCTATCAGCTGGAGGGCCGCAGGCCCGACGGCTCGCCCTACGCGATTCACTCACGCTGTCACTCTATCAGCTGGAGGGACGCAGGCCCGACGACCCGCCTTACGCGAACCACTCACGCTGTCACCCTATTAGCTGAAGGGCCGCAGGCCCGACGGCCCGCCCTACGCAAACCACTCACGCTGTCAGTCTATCAGCCGGAGGGCTGCAGGCCCGACGGCTCGCCCTACGCGAATCACTCCCGCTGTCACCCTATCAGCCGTGAGCCTATGAGTCTATCAGCCGGAGGGCCGCAGTAATGACATGCGGTACTAAACCGTGGTCGCTTACAATGGGCCTCATAAGAAGGCTAAAAGTCACCCAAAGGTCAATGGAGAGTCCTAAGCTAAGAGTCTCTCTGTGAGATCGGATTAGAAATGAGACCAACCGCAGCAGAACTAAACCGATGGCCATTGGGGCGGTAAGGTCCTCGAGTGGCGGTCACGTACCGGAAGGCGAAGCATGGGTAGGCCCCCAACAAGGTGAACTCATAACCTGATGAAGGTCGCTGGATGCGGGTGGCACTGGGCCGGTCCTTGTGGAAATCTTTGGGGGAGGCCTATATAGCCACCAGTAAACGTCTTTCGGCTGATATGATGATAATGATGATGATAATTAAATCCATATGTTTCTACCAAATATCTAAAGCAGTACTTCAAAATCTACATATCGCTTAACCTAGCGGTTGTGGCAGGCTACTGCACACTGGATTATCAGATTTGAGGAGTTGGTCGTTAGTATTCTCGCATTCGCACTCGTTTCTACTTAATATCTAAAGAACTTATCGATAGAAGATAAACCTTGCAGTTATTGTAGGCAGTACTGCAGCATCAGGAGTGAGGAGTTGGAAGTCAAGATCAGGCTGTTAGTATTTGATTATGCCAAACATGCTGTACTTTCATTTTCACGTGTCTAACACTCTCGGTTAAGGTAAGCAGTACGTCTGCAGCATCAAGCTTCGAGGATACAAGGATACAAATATTATAATATTGCATTGTCATGGGGACTTGATAAGAGTTTCAAATTTTATTGATTTCGGTGCAGTAGAAGTGGTCGAAAAATCGATCACAAGATTTGAAGCATCGACGACAGTTGATACGCGGTGAAGTTAATAAAAACCGTTTAAAAACTTGTGAAATGTGATTTTACCCAGAAAAAGTCACTTCTTTCTTACCCACCGAACCTCAAATCTCCGGGCGTCCTTGTAGTATTTTATTACATAGTTAGGTTATGTACTTGAGCTAGTAATTGTGGGTGACATGTGCCCTTATTTGCTCCAGGTACTCATATATCCGGTAAACTTTGTACAATAGTGATGGGACCCCTTGCGTATCGAAGCTTCTTTTCATTTTTAGGGACAACAAATCGGCGTGAAATTAAAAAACCTTGATTGCAGTCAGCTTTGTAACGACAATTAAGCACTAAATTCCGATAATAACTCGGTTTTGGTGTTAATTTAACAACTATATAACATAATTATATTGATTACAAGGTTCTAAGTTGTACTTTTGTCAACTTGAAATTTGAACATTGTCACACTGACACAGATTTAATTACCCCGAAAATGTAAAACAAGACCGTGTAGGGGTAGCGACTTGTTGATTGTTGTGTACTACAATTATACATAAGACGAGCTCGTGCTCGTATGATTACAGTTTAACTCCAGATAAAGCTTTCTTAATCTTGATTGTTTGATTATGGATTCTAAATAGGTATGTTGTATGGAAGTAATGATATCGATCTAGAATTATATTTTTTTAGGGTTCCGTAGCCAAAATGGCAAAAACGGAACCCTTATAGATTCGTCATGTCCGTCTGTCCGTCTGTCCGTCTGTCACAGCCAATTTACTCGGAAACTATAAATGCTATAGTAACGAAATTTGGTAAGGATATGTGTTGTATGAACCGCTACAGGAATGTGATACTAAATTGTAAAAAAAACCATTGGGGTGGGGGCCCTCCATACATGTAACTGAGGGATAGAATTTTTTTTTTAGTTGTACATAAGCGTGTGGGGTATTAATAGAAAGGTCTTTGAAAATGACATGAAGGTTTATACATCACATTTTTATTTAAGCAAATCGTTTTCGAGATATCAGGTCTCAAAGTCTGAAAAATGTGTCCCCCCCCCTCTATTTTTTAAACTACGCGATATAAAATTCTGAAAAAAATATATGTTATGCACATTAATAAACTCTATCAACGATTTTTGGTTTGATAAAATTATCTCCTATAGTTTTTGAGGTAGGCTGATTTAACTGTATTTTTTTAATAATAAATTGATAATGGTACGGAACCCTTTGCGCGCGAGTCCGACTCGCACTTGGCCGGTTTTTTTTATAATAAGTAATAACTGTAAGTATTTCGTTGTGACATGGTTTATTATTGCTTGTGTTGTAATGTAAAAACATAAAACATAAAATCAAATCACCATAAACAATAACATTTTATTTCATTTCTTTGCCAATCCGTTTAAAATTAAATTTGGTTGAATCCCAATACTTGGTCTTGCCCACGTCACCAGTCACAGGGTATAAGTAGGTACTTATTTGAGAATGTATGCCATATTTGTTTTGGGAGTACTAATAGTTGGAAGTGCGGTCGCCCGCAGAGGCGACCTCAGGGTGTACGATGAAGACGCCGACACCAAAAATAAATTTCCATTCGCCGTGATTCTGCAAGATGCAAAGGAACCTTACAGATTCTGCACCGGCAACACAGATGGTCATCAGGTACGGCGAATAAACTAAACCGAGCGATGAAACCAAGTCGTATGTGAAAGTAATCAAATTATATCCTCATCCTTATTACAGGCGACAATTCAATTTGAATGATATATCATTTATATTCATTGAGAAAATGCCTCAGAAAGAGCATGGGAAAATACTGTCGCTCGATTATAAAGTTTTAATGGGTCTTACTGTTAAATTCGCTAGATTTGGATCAACATAACAGTTTTTGGGTAAACCGAGCTGGACTGAGTTAGAAAAGGAAACGATTCTCCTGCAAGTCGGTGAGGGAATAGTAATACAATGCGAAAAATATTCAACAATGCCACGACATATGGTTAAAAATAGTGCGCTGTGTGTAGCACCGAAATGTTCGAGGAAGAGTCAGCAGATTCGAGGAGGAGACTCAGGAGGACCGCTGGTGTACGAGGGGCGTATCATCGGCATCGCCCGGAGTAGATTAATGTTTGTTCCATTTCCATTTCGATATATACACCTGTTAGTCCCTATTTAGAGTGGATTTACAACACCATAAATTCAAAGTAGGTCTTGTCAAAAACTTTTGAAGTGGGTCCATTGTTTGAAGAATTTAGCAAGCTTGATATGTATGTTTTTTTAGATTTCTGTAACTAATTTGATTATTTATGCAAAGTTCACAATGTGGCTCAAAAAACAAATGGCGTTAGGTACTTAAAAAAACTGGAACGGTGAAATTTGTAACAAAGACTCGTCCATCATATTACAGCCGTCCTCTGAAATATTATAGACAAGACTAATGCATCCTCTTGAAACATCTAGCTGAGGTCATTTGAATATTTTTTTGCTATAAACGAAACAGAGTCCCTATGTGTTTTGATATTAGAGCAAAAACATATTTAGATTACAGCCAGTATAACTTAATTCCGTGCCATTTTGTTATCTAGTAAAAACCGAAGTATTTCCAGTCTTCCTTTAAGTTTCCTTTTGCTGGTGCAAATTATTATATGAACCCATTGTTGCGGTGACAAGGAAACAATGTAACACAATTCCATACACTTTCTTCGCCAAAACTGATGATTAGGGGATAGGGGACATTTGTATAATTTTCATCACTCTGAAGCCCGTGCTACTTTTATGTTAATCTGTTCAGTAGTTTTTTCTTTATCTCCGTATTTGTTGACCGTCTCTCCTGGTGTCTTCTTTTGATCACCATTAGCTACACGAAGGCCGTGCCATGCTTATGAGGCTGCAACACCTGTCCTGAGGTTTGCAGCTTACTTGCAGCACCACGACGAACGGGAACACATTTGAGTCGCCCTCTCCATCTTACACCCTGAAGTCCGCTCGAATGTTGACGCTACTCGCCAACTTCATAATTAAAACGGTTTACATTTTAAATGCAAACTAGTCTGTATTCTGGATGATGTTTAAATAAAGAAATCAAAAACTCTATGTTCTCGCAGTTTTATTTCAACAGTTTTTATGTCATTTCGTAACAAAACCAATATCGGTAAAATCGATATTTTCATATGCTTCTTGTGAAACTCAATTCATAAAGTCATAAACAATAAGATTAGTTTTTCAGTTATTGCGATTAAAAATATAGTACCTAATTATTTCTTCTTGGCTCATCAGCTTTTTTAAACCACTAGTTAGCACTAAAAGTTTAAAGATTGTTGATTTAAAATACGAATATATGTTAGTAGGTAAAGAGTTTAGGAGACTGACAGCAAACCGTCAGACACAAAATAACGAAGTCCCATCTCCAGTTCACACTATACTTTACCTCCTAAGAAAAACCTTCGTAGGTACCACGGAAATGAGACTCTCGATTTTTTCCCAACAGGAAATTACTTCCCGACATCACACAGGTGCCCAGTTTTCGTATTCTGCGTAAAAAGGACCTTTTCTTAATTAGGCATCGTTAAATACTTGTTCCTTTGACACTTTATAAAGGTTTTCTTTTAATCAAGCTTTTGTAGATTTTAGGATTTTTGAACTACACATTTTAAGGGAAACACAATAGACCTTATTTCGTTGTAATTTTGCCTGCTTTGTTCCTATTATATACCTAGTCCTTTAAGGGGCTCCGTGCGGGTGCGACTTTTGACAGGCTATTTCGTGTTGAATACTATAATACAAATATAGTGGTTCTTTTACTGGTGACCAATTTAAGAATTTTTAACGCGCGTGCGGAAATTGAGGGCGTCTGAGAGCAAGAGACGCCTATACCTGCCTACATGCCTTCACTTTCCGTCATCTTAATTTGTAAGAGCCAAGTTTTGAAAAAAACAACTAGGTATATTAGCCGTGTAGTGACCGCAGTAAGAATACATTTGTCACCACCACAACTCTGCCCGTTTCATCATCATCATCATCAGCCTATGATAGTCCACTGCTGGACGTAAGCCTCTCCTATTATTAACTATGCGTATAGACGCATTAGGAGGTAAATGCCCATAATCGCCACGCTGGGCAAGCGGATTGGCGATCGCAGTAATGTGTCCACTATGATGACGCTGCTGCCCATCATAGTGGACACATTACCCGCTGCTGCCCGTTTATTTATTAAAGATTTATGATGGGCAGCAGCATCGTCATTGCAGACACTCTACTGCGATCGCCAACCCCCAGCGTGGGGATTATGGGCATTTACCTCCTAATGCGTCCATGCGCATAGGCTAAGGAGAGACTCTTGTCCAGCAGTAGATTAATATAGGCTGATGATGTATGTAACTAGGTTCTTTATATTATTCACAAACTTCGAGTTTAAACAGTCATATAAGTACCTACGATGGCTAATACATACGAGTATGTTTGTACGTTCAGTTTAAGAGATCCAATCCAATTTGCCTGATGCTGGCGATCAAATGGCGGCAATGCAGATGAATGGAAACATACGGCAAATAATTCATTTATTTATGTACCGTTTTCAATAAGTACCTACCATATTTTATAGGCTGTCTGCCTGCGACCACGGGTGTAACGTCATGCCCGAAACGTCAGGATATAATTAAACGTAAGTTTACGCGATTAAGACCCGTTTGTCTTTAAAATGTGAGTGATAATCGTGAAAGCTTAAATCAATAAAATAAGTAAAAAAAGTTTTAAGTTAAACGGTTTTTATTGCACCAAAAATTAGAAAATAAAAATTAGTTGTAACTAACCGTTAGATTCTACTTTCTGTAGATTAGTCACGTGAAACTATTATCACTGTAGTCTTCCCAAGTTGGATGCTGAAAGCCACGTTTAGCCTCTATGTCAGTGGATTAAGCGTTACCTAATCGGAAACTTTTACCAAACTGAAATAAAAACGTGGGGCGTACGCAAGTGTGATTTAGTCACTATAGTTATTTAAGAACAAACGTAGAAATCAAGACAGCAATAGTGTAATAAGTTTTGTTCTGGCTTTGATAAAAGTTATTTACCTCTGTAGAAGTGTTGGAACAGAATGATGATTAATTTCAAAATTAAAGCTACGATTACATAATTATTTTGAACTTTTATGTATCTTTATAATAACGCCCCACGTTTTTATTTTAGTTTGGTAAAAGTTTCCGATTAGGTAACGCTTAATCCACTGACATAGAGGCTAAACGTGGCTTTCAGCATCCAACTTGGGAAGACTACAGTGATAATAGTTTCACGTGACTAATCTACAGAAAGTAGAATCTAACGGTTAGTTACAACTAATTTTTATTTTCTAGTTTTTGGTGCAATAAAAACCGTTTAACTTAAAACTTTTTTTACTTATTTTATTTTCAAGTTTTTAGTGCTATTGAAAAGTTAATTTCCGATACTAACTATACCTACTTATTCTATATCAAAGATGTTGTTTGTAATATGCAATACAATTATAACTAGCAGGTTTAACTCTCGCGCATTAATCACGACGCATATGTAAACGTAATGGACATTATTTTATGTGCAACGAGAGGGGAATCCCTGCTGAATAGATATTTTTCGAAATCCGACACTAAAAAAATGTGTCGCCCTACGCGACCCACTCAAGCTGTCACTCTATCAGCTGGAGGGCCGCAGGCCCGACGGCCCGCCGTACGCGAACCACTCACGCTGTCACTCTATCAGTTGGAGGGCCGCAGGCCCGACGGCTCGCCCTACGCGAATCACTCACTCTGTCACTCTATCAGCTGGAGGGCCGCAGGCCCGACGGCTCGCCCTACGCGAACCACTCACGCTGTCACTCTATCAGCTGGAGGGCCGCAGGCTCAAAGGCCCGCCCTACGCGAACCACTCACGCTGTCACTCTATCAGCTGGAGGGCCGCAGGCCCAAAGGCCCGCCCTACGCGAACCACTCACGCTGTCACTCTATCAGCTGGAGGGCCGCAGGCCCAAAGGCCCGCCCAACGCGAACCACTCACGCTGTCACTCTATCAGCTGGAGGGCCGCAGGCCCGACGGCTCGCCCTACGCGAACCACTCACGCTGTCACTCTATCAGTTGGAGGGCCGCAGGCCCGACGGCTCGCCCTACGCGAACCACTCACGCTGTCACTCTATCAGCTGGAGGGCCGCAGGCCCGACGGCTCGCCCTACGCGAACCACTCACGCTGTCACTCTATCAGCAGGAGGGCCGCAGGCCCGACGGCTCGCCCTACGCGAACCACTCACGCTGTCACTCTATCAGTTGGAGGGCCGCAGGCCCGACGGCTCGCCCTACGCGAACCACTCACGCTGTCACTCTATCAGCTGGAGGGCCGCAGGCCCGACGGCTCGCCCTACGCGAACCACTCACGCTGTCACTCTATCAGCTGGAGGGCCGCAGGCCCAAAGGCCCGCCCTACGCGAACCACTCACGCTGTCACTCTATCAGCTGGAGGGCCGCAGGCCCGACGGCTCGCCCTACGCGAATCACTCACTCTGTCACTCTATCAGCTGGAGGGCCGCAGGCCCGACGGCTCGCCCTACGCGAACCACTCACGCTGTCACTCTATCAGCTGGAGGGCCGCAGGCTCAAAGGCCCGCCCTACGCGAACCACTCACGCTGTCACTCTATTAGCTGGAGGGCCGCAGGCCCAAAGGCCCGCCCAACGCGAACCACTCACGCTGTCACTCTATCAGCTGGAGGGCCGCAGGCCCGACGGCTCGCCCTACGCGAACCACTCACACTGTCACTCAATCAGCTGGAGGGCCGAAGGCCCGACGGCTCGCCCTACGCGAACCACTCACGCTGTCACTCTATCAGCTGGAGGGCCGCAGGCTCAAAGGCCCGCCCTACGCGAACCACTCACGCTGTCACTCTATCAGCTGGAGGGTCGCAGGCCCAAAGGCCCGCCCTACGCGAACCACTCACGCTGTCACTCAATCAGCTGGAGGGCCGAAGGCCCGACGGCTCGCCCTACGCGAACCACTCACGCTGTCACTCTATCAGCTGGAGGGCCGTAGGCCCGACGGCTCGCCCTACGCGAACCACATACGCTGTCACTCTATCAGCTGGAGGGCCGCAGGCCCAAAGGCCCGCCCTACGCGACCCACTCAAGCTGTCACTCTGTCAACTGGAGGGCCGCAGGCCCGACGGCTCGCCCCGTAGGCTGACAGAGTGAGTAGTTCGCGTACGAACTACTCACTCTGTCAGCCTTTTAGACGAAGAGCCGCAGGGCCGACGGTTCGCTCTACGCGAACCCAAAGGCCTGAGAGGTCACCTCACACTATGAACAAGCGGACCGCAGGTCCGGCGCCACGTCCTACGCGAACTACCCACACTGTCAGCGGTTATGGCACACTAATAGTGGTTATTTTACACGCTAATAGAGGTTAGGATTTGGAACTGAGTATTCAAAATGTATTTGTTTTTACCCATTAGCTAAAGCATTACTTTAAATTCAACATTTCGATTAACCTGGCGGTTATGGCAGGCAGTGGCACGTGTCTCAGCAGCATCAGGTTTGAGGAGTTGGAAGCCACTAAATCCGTCTGTATCTTTTCGTCCAATATTCCACAGGGTTTGAAGACGAAAGTCTTTGATCAGTGTATGCTGCCAGTGATGACATACGGTACTAAACCGTGGTTGCTTACAATGGGCCTCATAAGAAGGCTCAATGTCACCCAAAGGGCAATGGAGAGGGCTATGCTAGGATTCTCTTTGCGATATCGGATTAGAAATGAGACCATCCGCAGCAGAATCAAAGTAACCGATATAGCTCTTCGAATCGCTAAACTGAAGTGGCAGTGGGCGGGGCTCGTTGCGCTTGGAACCGATGGCTGTTGGTGCGGTAAGGTTCTCGAGTTGTGGTCACGTACCGGAAGGCGCAGCGTGGGTAGGCCCCCCACAAGGTGGACTCATGACCTGGTGAAGGTCGCTGGTTGCAGGTGGCACAGGGCCGGTCCTTGTGGCAATCTTTGGGGGAGGCCTTTATTCACCAGTGAACGTCTTTCGGCTGATATGATGATGATGATGATAATGAAATCCATATATTTCTACCAAATATCTAAAGCAGTACTTCAGAATCTACATATCGCTAAACCTAGCGGTTGTGGCAGGCAGTAACACTCGAGTATCAGATTTGAGGAGTTGGATGTTAGTATTGAATTCGCATGTTTCTACTTAATATCTAAAGAACTTCTTTAAAATCAAGATATCGATAAAAGATAAAGCGGAAAGCGGTTATTGTGGGCAGTACTGCAGCATCAGGAGTGAGGAGTTGGAAGTCAAGATCAGGCTGTTAGTATTTGATTATGCCAAACATGCTATACTTTCATTTTCACGTATCTAACACTCTCGGTTAAGGTAAGCAGTACGTCTGCAGCATCAGGTTTTGAGGATACAAGGAGACAAATATTATAATATTGCATTGTCATGGGGACTTGATAAGGTTTCCAAATTTTATTGATTTCGGTGCAGTAGAAGTGGTCGAAAAATCGATCACAAGATTTGAAGCATCGACGACAGTTGATACGCGGTGAAGTTAATAAAAACCGTTTAAAAAGCTTGATTTTTGATTAAAAATGTAAACTGGTAGGTACCAGTTTACATTTTTGATTATCAAGCTGAATACAATTTAGAATAAAATAATATATTATATACCATTACTTTTTTTCACATTTTGAATCTTGTTGCTGTGAACAAACTAACGAATATTGCCGAAGTAATGTTTGTAAAATCAATTAAACAAAGAAAATGCTACATTGTTGAATTTAAGATAGGTATAAATTCCATTGAAGTCGGTCTCATAGTCCTGTAGAATCAAAGACAGAGTTATCTGACTTGAAATATTTCTTCTTTATTAATGTTTTTTTTTATTTAATGTGTATCTATCTTTACAGGGTGGCAAAAAAATTTGTGCATCACCGTTGACAGTGAGGTTATCGGACGCAGAATAGACGCCCTAGATTTTTTTAATTAGTGCAAGTTTAAACACTGGTAGTACCTACCTAGTAAGTAGGACCTAGGACTATTTACAAAATAATTTGAACAAATCATCGAACCTGAATCTTCCATAAATTCCCTAGATGACCTATGCTCAGTCCCAAAAAGCTCACAGGCAACAACGGGAATTTTCTTATTTATTGGGCGATTATCCCATTGTGTTTTTTCATTTACCCAATTTAACCTTATAGAAAAATATTATTTCTTAGTCAGTACAGTACAGTCAAAGGCAAATTAAGGTGTATATTAGATTAGGGTGCTTCTAGCGCGAAGTTCAAGAAAGGCAAAATGATTACCTAGTCGTTTTTTTATTACTTCAGTAGCGACCCCTAATTTTTGTTTATAATAATTAAAAAAAAAACAAATATGGTTTACTTATCAAATAACAAAATGAGAGGGAAAATTGCAATTGGGAGAGCAAAGAGCTCCTTTATTGGTTCGAAAATCCTAAAAAATTGCAGAAATAAGAAGCACCCTAGTGTACAACACTGTACATAATATAAAAATGCTCAAAAATATGTCCCTCTGCAGTTTAATTCTGTGTAATAAGAACGTCGTAACATATTTTTCCTAACTAGTGCAGAAAAGTAAACTTTGCACACGCTTCGCGTGCGTAAATTTATCTTTTTAAGGCACTTGTTATGAAAAAAGTCGTTCGATACACGTGTAAAAATTTCTTTTTAACGCGGGTGATTGTCGCCCTCGTTTCACTCGGGTTACAACTTTCACCCTCTTCGAAAAATATTTTTTTTGCACTTGTATCGAAATGTACTATAAAGTACTATTATAAGAGGATTCTTTGGTATAATTGATTCATACAACCACGGAACTGTTCCGGGTTGAGAAGCTCTACCATAAGTTGGAAAATAAAGGATACGTTAGGTTTTACTCGATACGTAATGCATTCTATCGCGCTCTTGACCTCTTACTGACATATTGGAGCGAGCGCGATGGCCTGCTTTTCGTATCGAGTAAAACCTAACGTTACCGATACTTGCAAAGTCATGGTACGGGTACACTGTAAATATGAGCCGACATCTACGAACAAATAAAACATGGAAGCCGCACGCCGCACGCCATACTGCCTTTCAAAAACGGCCCTGAATTTTAGTTAACAAGTGTCACCCCCTCTTCAATGCATCACGGTAATGAATTTCAATGTCAACCTATAAAAACTCAAACCACCATTTAAAATTAGTTGTGATTGGTCCGTCAAAGTTTTGATTGGCTTTATTCTATAAACATTTGTCAAAAATGTTGCGCTGAAATATGCGCGGTGTTAAGAAACGCGCTATCGCCTGCCCATCTTGGCACAATTGAACAAAGGTGTTTGGGGGCATTTTAGAACTGGTGTTAGACGTCCATGTTATATATGGTCGCAGGTCGACATGCTTTTGGCGTTTTTTGTAATGGCGGCACCGCTAGAACTGATGCTTTGTATGTTTTAGCATCAACAACGGGCAACGAACAAGGCATCGTGGAATCAATACCGGTATTAGAGTGGCAATTTACGATAGTCACCGAACGGATAGAGTCGGACACTCGGGCATCGCCGGAGCGATTTTTTAATTTCACCAGTGACTTATTCTCACCGAAAACAAGTGATTTCCCTTGAGTTCGTATTTTTGAAATGTCATCGGTGACTAGAATTGTTATACCTAAGTATGATATCGCTTTACGAGTGCCCCCACCCACTCGATTTGAAATCACCGTGTGACTATTTTTGACAGTTGACTTAGTGACATCTGCCATCTTTCAACTCCGTTTTACGTTCGACCACTTTGACAGAACCTTATATGAGTTATAGGTAGTATGAAAAATAAAAACCGATACTAAGGGCAACACTACTACATCACAAAAAGGAACGTAACAGGATAATTGTCTATGACTGACATTCTACAATTTCTGCATGTTGGTAAAGAACGTGTGAGAATCAAAAATACGGCATTTGGAAAACAGTGACTTCAAACCACAGATGAAAATTTTAGTCACCAGTGATCTCAATATCATCGGTGAAATTCAAAAATTGCACTCCTGGCCACGACATTGCTCGGAGTCTAAGGCCTGAGAGCGGGGCGAGCGGCGGGGCATCCATGTTAAACAAATGCAAACGCATACACGTAGGTAGTCTGAGTGCACGCTGTCTGAATCCCTTGGATGCTCGACGCAACGATACTCGGCCCGCCGGTCGCGCCGCCTGACGCTCGGCACTTAGGCCTAATGCCCCGGCCACGACATTGGTCTAAGACGACCGGCTTAGCGGAAAACGTATGGTGTTCCCTCTCGTACCCATATCGGCATCCCGCTCCAACTCATGGATTCGCTCGCCGCTGGTCGCCTTAGACCAATGTCGTGGCCAGGGCATTACATACGCAGGCCTTATGCCGCGGCCACGACATTTTGGTCTAAGGCGACCGGCTTAGCGGGAAACCATACGTGCGAGAGGAAGTACCCATATCGGCATCTCGCTCCAACTCATGGATTCGCTGGTCGCCTTAAGATGCGGTTAAACTAAAAGAGCATTCGCTGTTCTAACCTCCCACTCTACGAAATTCGATTGGTACACAAAACGTGATTGGTTGATTTCGTAGAACGGGCGCTAGAACAGCGAATGCTCTTTTGGTTTAAACGCACCTTTAGACCAATGTCTTGGCCGGGCCTTTAGACTTATGCATGTGCGACATTTTTTTTTCAAAATTTTCCGTCCCACTTTTTTTAGTTTTGGAACTTTTAATATGATTCCCACTCAGAATCGCGAGTCATCTTCGATCATGTCACTCTTTCGATGTCCAGATAGGATAATTCTTTTGTCTTAAGCTTTTTTCCATTCCGTTATCTTTTTTTTCATACATTTTGTATAGCAGTTACGGGACGGAAAGTTCTAAAAATTTATGTTTTTGGGACAGCATTTTTCTCCTATTAATCGAAAGAGCTCCCGATTCTGAGTAGAAATCATATAAAAAATACATAAGTTACCAAAAAGGGGGGACAACTTTAAAAAAAAATGGCTCGTGCCTCTATTGCGTTTCACTTTAATCGCTAGCGAATGCTAACTCCTCCTGCGGGTGTCGTAAGAGTCGACTAAGGGATTGAAGTGTCACTGACCATTATTTGATGATGGGCAGCAGCGTCATCATAGTGGACACATTACTGCGATCGCCAATCCGCTTGCCCAGCGTGGTGATTATGGGAATTTACCTCCTAATGCGTCCATACGCATAATTAAAAGGAGAGGCCTACGTCCAGCAGTAGACTATCATAGGCTGATGATGTATGATGATGAATGCTAACTAATGCAATTCACGGCTGCGAGTGCCACTAGCCTATCGGTGAATGCTTTATCAAATTCAGTCTTTTATTAGACGCCAATTACTGTCATCATCAGCAGCCTACATCAGTCCACTGCTGGACAACGGCCTCTCCTTAGCCTATGCGTATGGACGAATAAGGAGGTATGACGAATAAGGAGAATAAGGAGGCCCATAATCGCCACGCTGGGCAAGCGGGTTGGTGATCGCAGTAGTGTGTCCATTATGATGATGCTGCTGCCCATCATCAATCTACGATAAACCAATAGTCAGTGACATTTCAATCCCTTAGCCAACTCTTACGACATCTACGGGACAACAATGACTGTTACCGTAACATAAGATAAGCAGGATGTAAGGTGTATAGGGTTAGTTGTGGAACATTGACACAAACGGACACAATGAAACTTTGCGATATCTCGGAAACCTGACCTTAACGGCTAGCCCCGTCTATCAAACAAGGACGAGCTAAGGGACCCTCCACAACTCCCCAGGGTGCGAGCGACGATCGCAGAAGGAGCACGTCGCTACATGCTTCAAAGCGAATTGAACCAGGAAAAGTATTTTTTTTTTATTTATATTTCGTAATTTTTTGCAAGAATACAGAGAATAGTTTGGTAGTATTTATATTTTTGTCGTATTGTATATATATTCAAGTTTATCTTAAGCTAAATACTTTTAAAATTAGTTCAAGTTTTTTCCTTGTTTTTTTATTTAGTTTAAAATAATACCATGGTGTCTCACAATGAAACATTTTTATGTAATGTACAATGAAACAGGTCCATGTTTCGTTGTGTACTGTATAGTTTTATTGTACGCCAAATGTGAAATTGCAAAAGGTTACTATTCTATGAGACTGTTCATTTAAACATGTTTCATGTTTAGCACCTCATTATCAACCTATTAAGGCCCACTTGTATAACCTAGGGTTAAACACTGACCAGTAGCTAGAGTGACAAATTTTATATGTACAATAAAATGGTCAATTTAGCTCCTGCTGGTGAATACCTGGTTATGTGGCTAAACCTGGGTGGTACAAGAGAGTCTACTTAGTACATTTTTAATATTTTTTGTTGACTAGTATAATTATATTATATATTAATTATTTCGTAAAATTATATGCGTAGTAATATTGGTAATAAAACATATTTTTTATATTTTAAAACATTCTGTTACTATATATTGTATTCATATGTCATTGTTTTCATTAAAATTTTCGGTTGCTGAATGCACCAATGACGTAAAGATTCGTTAATAAATTAATCTTCCCAAGAATCAGTACTTTTTACTAAGAATAACCACATAATATATAATAACCTATTTGGCTACTGTTTATGTAACTCTGTTTCAATGTTGGTTACCCGTGATATTTTTTGTTTACAATGAAACAGCTCACCTTTTTTCAAAAACATTTTAAGAATATATACGCAATTTTTAGAACTAGAGCCACTTTTTACATACCATAAAGAATGATGACTATTAGTCTATTTTATGGCAAAATATACGATTTTTAACTTTCAAATTGGCTGAGATAGGACAGTTTAAAAAGTTCAATGTTTCATTGATGGCAATAGTTTAAGTAATATGTTTAACAATAAAACATACGTGCACAATAAAACAACATGATATTTATTTTGTCACAAAGTGTATGATATCTATCGTGGAGATGCCCAGGACCCTCCCGCGTTCAACTGGGTTGCAGTCATACTACGAGGACACATAAAACATAACTTTTTTTGCAATATGTCGCAGTTATCGACGACATTGTTAAGTTACAATGAAACTTGGGTTGTATACAATGAAACAGTCTTTCGGATTCATGTGTCTTTCAGTGGTATTATTAATAATTTAACAAATTGGAATCCTACTAAACTAAACCTACTCCAGCCTACCGTTATTATTAACTTTCCTTTATTTTGTATTCATTGCAAGCGTACTTATATGTATGTTTCATATAACACAGTTCCAATGTTGGTTAAGTCTGTTTCATAGTTCATTGGATTTATTACATCTGTTTCAATGTAAAAATTCAGGTGTTTCATTGAATACATGTACGAGGACACAATGAAACAAATCTCATTTTTTGTTAAAAGTTGCATAACACATATACTATTGAAAATAAGTAGCAACCAAGAATGCGATTCGATAGCCAACTAAATTGTTTATCTTCGAACACGATATCTCACTCGTATCTTCAAAAACACCAGAGATACAATGGTTTGAAATTCAGTTGTGTCATTCATCCACAACTTACCCTACAGAGTGTTTTTTTTAAGTGGGACAGTATGGGGAAATCGGAAACTATATAAGATACAAGGAAGCTGTCTTAAAAGACATTAGGTATTTTTTTGAGATAACAATTTTGGCTTTTTCAAAATTTTGGTCAAGTGCGAGTTTTACCTAAAAATTAATAATTATTATTATTATGTTTGTATCTCCTTGAGGATCACGGGCTTACAAATCCCGGTTTTTTGTTAGGCTTGCGCGGGGATATAGATCCAACACGTAGAGGCCCTTTGGAGAAATTTGCTGTGTTGTACACCTGCTGCAACCCATTCACGGGCACAAATACCTATCCGTAAACCGGTCCCAGCAGGCGTATAGACTATTGAGAAGGAAGGGAAAAGACTAATGGGCTATGGTGATGGAGGATGGATGGATCAGAAATGGAACTATAGAAAAGAGGTCCGGACACCTGCCATAACAATGATTTCTCTTTGCTATCGAGGCAGGCGGTGACTTGCCGCCGACTAGATGGGCCCCCGGAAATGCCGTCACAAGAGACAGCCAGGGGCAACACCGGTGTAGGCGGCTCAGGAGTGTAGAGAGGTGTACACCGCTTTCTGCGCAGTGGCTTGACGGCCGCTGCACCAACTCGCGACTTACGCAAATTTACACTTCCACCCCTGGAGCATATAGCTCTGACGACTCCTCTCTGGACGGCCAGTTAAGGCAAGCCAGAGCTGAGAGTCCTACGGGTCCCCTTGGGGTTCCACTCCGACCGACGAAGACACGCCGGAGGCGAGGACCCTGACCGACTCTCGGGAGCACTCGGGTCCGTGGGGTCGTTACTCCCCAACAGCTCGCCACAAGCTGCCCTGCGGCATTATTATTATTATTATTAGGAGCCTGTATTGTCCCACTGCTGAGCAAAGGCCTCCCCCCATTTTTTCCACTTTTCACGGTTTTGTGCAGTGTCTGACCATCCCTTCAGAAACGAGTCAAGCTCATCTCGCCATCGCCGACGGGGTCTTCCGGCTCTCCGTCTCGAGATGTTGGGCTGCCACTCTGTAGTAATCTTGGCCCACAGGTCACTTGGCATGCGGGAGACGTGTCCAGCCCAGTCCCACTTTAACGTCGCCGCCTTCCGAGATACATCAGCAATTTTTGTTCTGGAGCGCAGTGTTGTGTTTCGGATACGGATAATTAATAATATTGATAAAAAAAATTTTTGACGCAGATCGACGTCATTTCATGCGTAGATAATTTTATTGTATAGAATGAAAAAAATCTGAACAGCAGAAGTTAGTCAAATTCAGGAAAATAATTTATCATATGACGACTAAGCAGGTACAGTAAATAGTCCTTTAGAAATAACAATATTCATATTTTTTGGGTTAATCGACTCAGTTTCACATGCGGTCCTTTCCAACTAATGGGCTGAAATAAAACGCAACAGCAGAAGTTAGTCAATTTTATTAAAATTACTATTTTGTAGGTACACTCGACCAATTGGAACCCTAGGCCATTCTAGAACCATGTCAAAATGAAAAGCCGTTTGAAATGTCTTACAATCTGATTGATAACGTTACTTTGACATGGTTCCTGAGTGGCCTAGGGTTCCAATTGGTTGACTGTACCTATCTACTCCAATCAATTACCTAATTTAGGTACCTATCTACTCAATGGTCATTCCAAATTTAAATCTCGCGACATCTTATCCTTTTGAACTTAAATAAAACGTTCCAAATTCAAATGTCGTGTTCAAAAAGTGTAAGTAATACTTTTTTAAATATTGACCTTGCAGTAGTAGACACTTCACAGTGGATGTAATATGAGAAATGGTTTTCTTAAATTTGACTATCTTCTGCTGTTCAGATTTTTTTTATCCAATACAATAACCTCGTAAGTCCTGTGTTTTTTTTAACAGCGGTAGTCATAACTACCGGCTGTACAAATAAGGAATAGTGCTTCAGACCGAGACGGGAAGTTGACGGTTTTAGGTATTTTTTCAAGTGAGATCTAGTTTTGTATATTTTTAACGTTATGTTTATTATGTATAGGACCTACTTAAAGCAAAAAATATTGAAAATATTTTGTACATCTGTAAGTACATTCGGCATTTCGTAAGTAAAAACGAACAACATAAAAAAGTTAAAGAGTTTATTAAAGTTCTATAATATACATCACATTTTTTCTCTTAAAGTGACATAAGTAGTATTTATACTTTATAACAAAAAAAAACGGTTTTCTTCTCAAAAAACAATTACAAAAGTCAATCTTTTAGACAATATACTAATCAACAAATGCCTAACGTACTACCTCAAGTACAAATTATTGGGACCGCTCACAAACCTCACAAATTTACTATTTTCTTTAAAATTCTAGTTAATTTACAAAATTCATAGTTTATATTTCCTAATTTAAATAAGTAATAAAAGAAAAATCCAGAGATTACTTTGATAAAAACAGATTGCCGGCGACTTTCAGACCGACCGGCGACCTGCCCGCGTGGCCATCTTGCGAAAAAAGGACAATAACATTAACAGATAATGTCACCTGTCCAACATGGCGGAATTGACCATAGACTAGAGAATGAAAATAAAAGAGCCAGTGTTGCCGTTGTAAAAAAATTACCCGGTAAATGGGGTATGAAAAATTTGTACTTAGGTAAGTACATTAGGCAGTTACTCGATGTATGGAATTAAAATGTCAGGTCTGAACTACTATCCTTAATATGTACTTGTATAAGTACGCCGGGACTTACGAGGATAAAATTGTCTACGCACGAAATCACGTCGATCTGCGTCAAAAAAAAATGTTATCAATATTGTTACTTTTTAGGTACAACTCGCATTTGACCAACATTTTGATAATGCCAAAATTGTTATCTCAAAAAAATACCTAATGTCTCCTAAGACAGCTTCCTTGCATCTTCTATAGTTTCCAATTTCCCCATACTGCCCCACTTAAAAAAAAACACTCTGTATACCTTATGCTCTTGACTGTACATACCGTTGTCAGTAAACGCAAGGGTCTACAACTATACAAAGTTACTAATTCCTCTCAAACACATGATATTCCTTTAGTGTTTTCCTTGGTGAATAGTAAAAATAAGTTGGTAATGCTATATCAAAGTTATCTAGCATTCATCCCTTAATCTGGGTCGTTAGATGGGTGAGGTAAGGGTCGGAGTTAAAGAGCAAAAATAATTATTGAATACTGAAATGTACGGTCCAGTAATTTTTTGATCCCAGAGCTATTCACGTGTACAAACGCCATTTCGTCGCAATACTTACTCAACTTCAAATCTACAGCGATCAATTTCATGGAAATATCACGAACGCGGCTGTTTTTTCCATCATAATTATGAATCGCACCGCTCGCCACCGACTGGGCGCTCATCCTCACACCTTGCAACCTAAATGGTCGCGCACCGTGCGGTTTCAGAGGAACTTCCTCCCGCGGACGGTCCGTCTGTGGAATGAGCTCCCTGCCGAGGTTTTCCCGTTGGACTACAGTATGGGGTTCATCAAAAGAGGAGTGTACAAGTTTTTATTGGGTCGGCAACGCGCATGTGACACCCCTGGTAAGTCCGACGGTAAGTTCAATTAAGGCTTGTGATGTGAGTACCTGGCGACGATATATATAATAGATACTTAAATATATAGACAGCCATGACCAAGGAACAAATATTTGCGATAAATAAATACACAAATAATGCCCTCGCCGGGATTCGAACCCAGAACCTCCAGCTTCGTAGGCAGGATCACTACCAACTAGGCTACGGAGGCTGACAATAAATAGTTAGAATAAATAACAATAGTAGTGGAAATAAATTATAAAATTTGACATTATGCAAGACAAAGGTGACGTCCTTTTTGTGTATACATATAAAACGACTCAGGCAACGGGGAGAAGACCACCGCTCCGAATCGTTTCTGGTGCAGAGGTTGGCCATAGCTATCCAACGCGGCAATCCCGTGATTGTTATAGGCACCTTTGCACCGGAAGCGCTAAGGAGCGGATATTGACGGGTGTTTTTGCCATGTTATTTTATGTACCTATATAATTTTGTTTTTTAAGTTAAGTTTACTTTTAAGATCTAGTTTTTTACTTTAATATTTAAGTAAAATTCCTCTAAATGTCTTTGTGGTGCATCGGTCTTATATAAAACTTCTTAGCGATAGTTTTGACATTTCGAAAAAAGATGTTGATCTGACTTGCCAGTCATCAGGCTTATTCACTTATCCTATGTGTTTTTCACCTGGTGGTCTCATCGGAAGATTAACGCTGGCTCGCGCCATGAATGAGTCTTTTACGATAAGGACCGGTCAGAGCTGGCGGAAGCCGTTCAGCGTCTTCGACGGCCGAACATAGCTGACGACGGCCGAAAAGAGCCGATGACGGCCGAAATAGCTACTGATGCGTTTGTATTTATTCATTTGAATTATTACCCACATTAAAATCTGCAATAGATCTGACAACACGAAGTAATACTGTCGTAATCATACACGTCAGTTCAATTTCAAACTAGTTACCTACTAACAACTAGTCTCCAAAAATGAGATTTACGATTGCCGATCACCCGCTGTCCTATCTATCTGTTCGTCGGACTCAGCGGCTGTACGCGTGCTGTCTGACGTCCGATGTTGTGGCCGCGGCGTTAGGCCGTGGGTTTTCTGGTCGGCGACCGGCGACCGACGCGTGTCCGCCGCCGACGACGTTCGAATGTTTTGTTCGCGAATGTTTGAGGGTGGTTTCTCAGAAACGTCGCCGGCAGCGGGTAACCGACGACGTGTCAGAGAACGGCGGCGGACACGCGTCGGTCGTCGGTCGCCGGCCAGAATAACCACGGCCTTAGACTCTACAAATAAATCGGTGCATGGCGTGGCGATATTTTGGTATGTAAAGGAAAATAATTTTTATTTATGCCAGATTGAAGTTAAAATGTCTTCTATTTCATCTCGAGTTATCAAGTTCTGCACGCACCAAAATTATTATTCTATTATATTATATTCTACGTAGGATGCCCTGAAAATTTCGGGAATTTAATACTTAGGATAGGAACGTATATTTGACATGTGTTATACCTCTTTCTTACAAGCATAGTCTCATTATTCGAAAACACTGGCCACTTAGAAAAAAAAAACAATGTCCGATTTTCAATTGTTTTTTAAAGTCGTTGAGTCGCTGGTGAAAATGGAGCTGTCCCGCGAAAGTTTTAGAGCAATGATTTATTATGACTTTAAAAGTGGATTAACACAACAACAATGTGGAGACCGATTAACTATTGCTTTTAGTAGTGAAGCACCTTCAAAAACGACCATATACAGGTGGTATTCGGAATTCCAACGTGGCCGTGTGTCTCTTGCGGATGACGTACGTGAGGGTCGGCCGAAAACGGCCGTTACCGATCAAAACATCGATGTTGTTCGCCAACTGATAAAGGAAGATAGGCATGTTACATATCGGGAGATTCAGGAGACTTTAGGCATTGGAATGAGTCAGGTACAAGTTATTTTACAACAAGAGTTGGGCGTGCGGAAGTTATTTTCCCGGTGGATTCCTCACTTGTTATCTGACGACCAGAAAACGGTACGTGTCAATTGGTGCCGCAAAACTTTAAAAAGATTTAATGGAGGAAGCTCAAATGCCGTTTTTAGTATTGTGTCAGGTGACGAATCATGGATTTACGCATATGAGCCTGAATCGAAAAACCAATCTCGAGTTTGGGTTTACGAAGACGAACCGAAGCCGACAAAAGTTGTTCGTTCTCGCAGCACGATCAAAAAAATGGTAGCCACGTTTGTCTCCAAATCGGGTCACGTGGCGACTATCGCTCTTGAAGATCGAAGAACTGTCAATGCCGATTGGTATATAGGCGTTTGTTTACCGATTGTTTTTGCTGAACTGCGAAAAACTAACCCTAACCGCCGTATTATACTACACCATGATAATGCCAGCCCTCACACCGCTCAGAAAACAGACGACTATCTGAAGGGCGAAAACGTCGAATTACTGGACCATCCTCCGTACAGCCCCGACCTAAGTCCCAACGATTTTTTTACTTTCCCGAAAATAAAGAATCGGTTGCGTGGTCAGCGTTTTCAGACCGCGGAAGAAGCAGTCGACGCTTATAAAATGGCCATTTTGTCAACCCCCACTTCAGACTTCAATAACTGTTTTAAAAACTGGTTTCAGAGAATGAAAAAGTGTATTAAACACAAAGGAGAATACTTTGAAAAACAATAAAAGTACTTTTATTTCATTAAAATGCGTATTTTTTCCCATTCCCGAAACTTTCAGGGCAACCTACGTACGCCAAAAAGGGGTAAAGAAAACATAAAATCGTGTCCATACACTTTATTTTCACAAGATAGAGAACATCAACAAATCTCTTAAGAATTATATTAACGAAAGACTAAACGGGTGACCCCGGCTGCATACATTACTATTTACAACAAGCTCTTTGGCTATACAAAAGAAAATATACACAGAAACCATATAAAATAATATACAATAAAATTGCGAACCGAAAGGCGAAATAACGAATTTAAAATTATCAATAAAATTTCAACATTTAAAAATATTTTTAAAAATACAATTGTACAGAAAGTGCAAGTAAATTCTAATGTGCATTTTTACATTTTCGAATACTGACGTCGGTAAACGATTTATTGCTAAAATTTACAGAAAAAACTTATTCGCTTTTAAATACAAACGAGAAATTGAAAATATTGAAGATTCGTTGAAAAACTAATGTCAAATGATACATAGACGGAGAGATAGCGTCGGTAATTCTACGTGATCACGTTTAAAAATCTTTGCCAATCGGAGTGACAGATTCCACGCATGTCACTTAAATATCATATGAAGGAATACCCATTTCAAAATATTTAGTACGCAATTCGTAACCTTTCTCTACTGTTTGATAACTTTCTTTCTCTGATTTCCGATTCACGCTACCGATTTAATATTGTAAAGCTAATCAGAACATACTAAAGTTTCTACGAGTACCTAATTTGTCTAAACGTAACATCAAACCATGATTCTAGTGTAATTAAATGATTTTCCGCTTTTAATGAGGGTTTTCGACATTTTTTCTGCCATCAGGCGGCGCTACTTGGGCGTGAGGTCGAAACAGCTGTCAGATTGATAGGTACTGAACATAAGATATCTAAATTCTATTGTATTTGGAAGGTTATTGATTTTGTAATGAATTACGACTAGAAAGCAGTCGCTGGACTGAAGATTGAGCTCTAAAACAGGGGCGCAAAGACACTGGTACTAACTAAAATACTACAACTTTGATAATTTCATGGGAATTGACTTAGAGCTGTTTTTTTATTTTTATTTTAGATAACAATATTGTTATGGTTTTAAGACAAATATACCAAAAAATACACAGTGACTTAAATTCGCATAATTATTTTGACAGTTCTTCCGCCACAGTGCTGCCATCTCACAGTCCCATAGCGGCAGAAAAAGTATCAAAAACCCTCATTGTGCATTACATACCGTACAATACACTTGTTGCGAATTACGTAAACATCAGCGTATGTGTGTCAAACTAAACCAACCCACGGTAGTTTGTACATAGAATCGTTTACAATATTATGTTTACAGTTTGTGCTGAGATGATAATGAAATTAATTTCTAAAGTTAATTTAAGACGGTACCCACACTAGAGCTAAAACATCGTCCGAAAATCTAACATTACTGTAAAACCGACATGGTCAAAATTGAGATAACAAGCTTTTTAAAAAAATGCACAAATTACAAAATAATCTACTGAATCTGATTAATCCTAATAGATGCATACGAAGTACTTTACATTTATATCGCTCCATAGTCTAGGAGCCGGTCGCGAGGTCTGGCTCTCGGACTATGCGGCGCGAAAGCGTTTAACTACCTAGAGTAGGCACAGAAGGGTTCAGTACATTTGGCTTATTAAGGGAAACCTTAGGAATATCACATCGACTATTATTAACCTTGGGATTCAATAACTTTGCAGATTTCCATTAGAGTCCACCTACCTTCATCAATTTCGAGCTCTTTCGCTCCAATAACAACTTTGTTGGGAGTGATGGAGACAGAATGCTTGAAATTCTCAATTGTATGCAGTCGAGTTTATAAAAAATATACAAATTGTTTATACACACAAAATGTATACATATTTATGAACTCAACTGTAGTGAGTTCTAGCAAAGGTTATATTAAATTTCATTAGGTAGTAGAAACGATCTAGATTTTAACTTCAAATGGAAATATGCAAAGTAACATTGAAAGGATTGTTAGCTAAGTGTCCAAAAATGGGTTATATATCAATTATATATTTTCCTTAAGAAATATAAATACCCAGATTTACACAATTATCTAATGTGAAACAATGGAATGTAACATCAATATCTTAATAAATAATTATTCAAAAATAATTCAAGTGAAATTTTAAGTACCCAAGGGTAAGCGATAATTATACCACTAAAATATTTACCCTAAAATTACCCTACGAATAGCATTGAGCTGAGATCTTGTACCTAATTATTTTACGTATAACTATTAAAATATTATTTCATTATTGGAAACTAAGGCACTGGTCTCACCACGAGCTACTAAACTATGAACTATCGACTATAAACACGAACAAAATATACGCACTCCCGTGTAAAAAAAGAGACACGGCAATATTCGCTCGGCGGTGATAGCTGGGCGAGTATCGCCGTGTCTCTTTTATTTACACGGGAGTGCGTATCTTTTGTTAGTGTTTATAGCCCGTAGTTCATAGCTTAGTAGCTCGCGATGAGACCAGTGCATAAGGGAATTCGATCTGAAACACTAATACGGCATAAGAAATGTAATATAGGCGTATGATGGTCTTGTGTTTGATTGTTTATCGTTTCTCGTCATTGCCGTCACGTTCTAGCAAGTATGCAAGGGAGAAGTGTCGCGATAGCACGATAAACGAGTGACCATCATAAGCCACCTCTTGTATTTTGTAAGAAATAATAACGCTTCAAATTTTAGCTTGTCAAACAATCAAGTTTTCGCCTTATACTTCGCGCGTTTATCACCTAGATTTTATACAGTGTGCTACCATGACCCGGGCTTTTACGAAAATGGGTAATAATACACATTCATTACTAATAATAGTTTTCAAGTATAACATTTGACAAATAATTCAATTGACCGTACAATTAATTTTATTTCCTCCGAACGATCAATGTAACGCGTGTACTGCTTAGTTGTCAAACGTTGTAAGTGGCTGCGATCTGTCATTGTCAAGTACAAATTAACGATTAATTTTGAAGTACATTGCTTCTCAATTAACTTTTCTTAGGCGGACTTGCACCAATCGAGATTAGCGAGTTAATTTAGATTAAGCGCAAGTGGGCCTTAATAATTTAAATGATGCGTTAAGTTAACGGTGCAAGTGGGCCTTAGAAAGTTAATTACTTTTCAAATTAGCATTTTGAATCGAATGATGTTCACGGTTTGGCAAAAAATTTGCATCGCATTCCTCGATTTCAATAAAAGCCAGTACCTATCATGGTATCACACTGTATAGCGCTCACATTATTATTCAAATATAGAAGGTGAAATCATTACGTTAGGGTTTTCATCTAGTATTTGGAGTATGTTTGTTAAAGTAATGATGAAGTCGCCATCGCATATATCTGAACGGTGACGGTGCCCAAAATATCGCCGTGATAAAAGTTAGTTCACATGTATGAGCACCCTGGTCGGTCAGATATATTTCGTCGGTTGACAAGCAAAAGTCACTAAGTAACAAATAACTACTTGAAATAAATGTCGTATCTCAGTTTTGACACAAGAGCGACATACGAGATTACGAGGTTGCTAAGAATAGTGAAAGTTTTTATAGTGAGTTTTGCTTGTCAGCCGACGATTTAATGGCGAATGTACTGTAAACTACTATTGCACGATATAGTTATTATGAATTAATAATTTTAAAACATTCAACATCGTTTGCGGCGAATTTTGTAACAAATTCAAGTCAGCCAGAACTCTATGCTAGTCTGGAACTATGTCTAAGTGGCATTATAAGTCGGATTGTAAGAATACTCTTACTACTTGTTATTTAGACAATGTTCTAAAGTTCCAATAGTGATGTGGTGGTTGAGTACTTATACATAACATTTTTCTGTGATGCTTTACCTAATGTATATGTAAAACAATGTTTTAACCCTGAAATGAATGATGATTTAGTTAAACAAGCAAAGCAATTCTCAAAAAATATCTACATTTGGATTACATCTTCGATATGAATAAAAATGGGTAGACTGGTCAACTCAATGATAAATAAATAAATAACCTTGGGACATCTTACACAAATCGACCTAGTCCCACGGTAAGCTCTATTAAGGCTTGTGATGTACGTACCAAGCGACGATATATATAATAGATACTTAAATACATAGACAGCCATGACCAAGGAACAAATATTTGTGATAAATAAATACACAAATAATGCCCTCGCCGGGTTTCGAACCCGGAACCTCCAGCTTCGTAGGCAGGGTCACTACCAACTAGGCAACGGAGTCTGAACGATGCCGAGTCCCAGAAAGTTTGGATAAAAGCTTTTTTGTTACCAGATTCCTATACATTTTTGTAACAAAAAAGTAATGTTGTTGAATTAAATATGATGGATCTTGGTCAGTATACATTTTTATCAATATTTAAAACGTGATCCAAATGTACGAATGAGAAATGCTGAGTACTGAAACATGATAATTCTGATCATCAAATACAGATATTTACAATATAGTCAATAACAGTTTCTCTGTTACAAAATTCCAAAATTCGAATCAACACCTACAACCAGAAAGAGACCTAACATTAGATTCGTATATCTCCGTCCCTTTCCAACACCCGTGTCATACAAAAATCGTACGCGTGTTATATATTTAGTCTAAAAAATGTATTTTTCCTCAAAATTAATTTCGTTATGGAACAAAAATTTGAACTATACCAGAGGATATGTTACAAATCAGGGCTATACAATTTTATCTAATAATTCTCCTAATGGATATAAGTACCATTAAATTGACAGATAAAATTCATTTATAATTTTGAAAATTACACAAAAAAAAATAAACGCAACGAAATATTTCCGAATCAGATCACAATCAGTAACTTCATAAGAAAAGAATTTTAACACCCTTAGTCATAAACGTATTCTAACTTAGTTTGACAAGTATCGTTTGTCTCTTTCCGTCTTATCAATAAGTCTGAAAGGGACAAAAATACTTATCAATTTGCTAAGTTGGGAGAGTTAGACTGTAAAGTATTGAAAAAAGTCACTTTTCATCACACTTGCTGTCTAAGCGCGCCATTGCTTGCGCGCGTAGCGGGAGTAATAGAATTCCCTAGGGGGTAATAGAAATGTCAGTAAGTCATTTAATAATATTTTGTCTTAAAACTTATTTTTTTGTCGGCAAGTGTGATGAAAAACATTGTATGCATCACGGTCGGTAAGCGGAACACTAACTCGAGTCATAAAAGCCCTCCGCCTAACAGTATCGGGCTTCTAACACTCTCGTTAGTAATTCCGTACTTACCTCCCTCGATGCACAATGTACTATTATACAACTCAGTCCTACGGTAACATGATAATTAATGACATTAAAAACGCTACAAACGAAAAATAAATTACATTTCGACATTTCGATTACGTTAAACCAACAATTCGCCAGCGTTGTCGGTAACTACATAAAATATTTACACAATACTTCCACATTTTCCGTTGGTCAACGATAGATTCCCACCAATACCCCCAAGTGATGTACCTCTACCTAGCGTTCCATGGGCAAACCCACCATTTAACCCATCATACCCATTCATATACTGGTTATTTTGTAAACCGATAAGCAATTCCACTAAAGCATTAGCAGCGCTTTGAGCGTTAAGCAACTCAAAGATGATACAATTGCACTCCGGTTCAGGATTTTTTATATTGCTCTTATTTGAGGAATTTGAGCTGGTTGAGTTTGTTGAAGAGTCGGAGAGTTGTGGTGGGTTCGGGTGGAGTGGGCAGATTAGTTGGAGATTCTTTGGGTACTGCGTGGGTACGCCTGAAAGGTGGTTAGCGGCTGCTCGGGCGTAGAATACGCAAGTGTGGCCATCTGCGTCTGGGTAGTTTGGGTTTCCGTTGTGCTGGAAAGAAATAGAGAAGGTTAATAGTACATTACATCAGAGGCTTGGAAAATGAGGATTTTCGCCCAAATTGGTATACAGGGTGTTCGTTTCGATTTGCGATAAATTAGACAGGTTACTTGGGCCATTAATAGAAGTTGTCTGGTATATCGGCTTTTGGAAAATTCGATAAAAAATATTTTTTTTGTTTTCATACATAATAAATGAAATGGTAAGTGTGAGGAGAACCTTAAGAATAAAATAAAAGTTAATCTCAGGTGACTGACGGCACATGTCAAAATAAGTAACATTAGAATGTAGTAAAGGTTGCGATACACATGTTCAGTGATTAAACTTATTTTTTTAATAACTCAATAACGGTAAGAGTTAGAACACTAGTTTCTTGGAGAAATTAATTAGGTATATTTGACCTAAATAAGCTTCCCTTAAAGTTATAGCATATGAAGAAAAACACGCTGTATAGGTAATGAGGCCGGGAATCCGTTTTCACACCGAGGCATGTCAGTGCTTTTCTCAAACATACAAAGAAATACAAAAGAAAATGACGATGTTATCGACATTTAAAAAAAAGTTATTTTGCAGGCCTAGGCCTGAAAAGTGTTATGAAATTCCATTTCCATTCCAGTGAGTTACTGCGCCCTAAAAGCGATATTTCCGAGTTTATTTCAAGGAACGTACTGACAATATTTCATTGCATGTTTGAGAAAAGGAATGTTTAGTATAAACATTTTGGGACATTATGGTGGATCTTGCTCAGCAATTGATTGTACTGGCCTAGCAATTTTTATCAATATTGAAGACGTGATCCGAATGTATGACCTTTTTAGAAATGCACTGAAAAATTATAATTCTGACCATCAATTACAGATATTTTACAATATAGTCAATAAAATAAAACAGTCTATTGCCCTGGCCACGACATCGGTCTAAGGCGACCGGCTTAGCGGAAAACGTATGGTGCTCCCTCTCGTACCTATATCGGCATCCCGCTCCCACTCATGGATTCGCTCGCCGCTGTTAGCCTTAGACCGATGTCGTGGCCGGGGCATATCGCGGCGGCACGTTGCCAGCTCGCTCGCCACGTTGCCAGGTTTCTCAATCAGCTGTCATAAGGAGCTGCGCGGCGGGCAGTCGTCCGCCGCCACGTTGCCAGCTCTGCGAGCTCGTCTCGCGCGCTATGTTGCCAGGGTGCCAAGTTGCCAATCGCTAACGCTTAATCGTCAAATGTAGCTAACTGTCTTTGTCGCACTAATATGAAAGAGTAACAGAGAGGGAAAGCTAAGATACGCTACCAAGCGCTAGCGATCGGCAACTTGGCTAAACATCCAGGTCTCTCAATCAGCTGTCACTCACCCGCAAAAGGAGCTGTGCGGCGGCCAGTCGTCCGCCGCCACGTTGCCAGCTCTGCGAGCTCGCCTCGCCACGTTGCCAGGTATCTCCACTCACCCACATCAGCAGCTGCGCCGCGGCCAGTTGCCTTGTCACATTGCCAAACCTCTCAATCAGCCACTCACCCCATTGATTTAGAATATATAAGTGGATACCCAAACAGCTCAAAAAAATGGGCTGCAGAAGTAAATATAGCGGTCCTTTTGCTCCGCTATACAGTTCTGACAGTTGACATTTGGTCACCTTACGGTATAGCATCATTATTCCTTAAACGACTTTTAGTGCCACTTTTCTTGGTTTTTTTGTTTAGCTCTGTGCGTCCATTTATTATTTAATGTCATTGACTCACCCACATCAGCAGCTGCGCCGCGGGCAGTCGTCCGCCGCCACGTTGCCAGTTCTGCGAGCTCGCCTCGCGCGCCACGTTGCCAAATCTCTCAATCAGCCACTCACCCACATCAGCAGCTGCGCCGCGGCCAGTTGCCCGGCGGCGGCGGCGGCGCGCAGACCTCTGGCGCGCTCGGGCGTCACGTTGCCAGCTCTGCGAGCGCGCGTTGCCACGTTGCCAGGTATCTCCACTCACCCAGTTGTCACATCTACCAACTTGTTGGTAGATTACCTATTTTGCCTTCATTCTACCTATCTACCACTTTCTGTTTTAAATCTAACTATTTTGCAAAATCTTGTGATTATGAACATTCTTCATACGTTTTACGAAATATGTTTGTTTTTTCATCGTTTTGGCGCGTTCCGTGCTAAAGTTTATGGGTATATCATGATAGATCAGCTCGACAACTTGCCACTGACACTACTGTCAGTGTCAGATGCCAGCAGAGATAGTGACAGTGACAGTTTTCGTGACATTTTGTTCGAGTCGGTTGGTAAAACGGTATGGTATTTGGTATTTTAGATAAGGCGTGATTGGCGTCGATCCTTAGGTGCTCGATCTACCAATTTTCCGCTTCTAATTCTACCTATTTTTTGATTTCGTTCTACCAATTTTCTCAAATTGTACTCCACTCACTCACATAAGCAGCTGCGCCGCAGCCAGTCGTCCGCCGCCACGTTGCAAGCTCGCATAACTCGCCTTGCCACGTTGTCAGCTCAGTCAGCCACTCACCCACATCAGCAGCTGCGCCGCGGCCAGTTGCCCGGCGGCGGCGGCGGCGCGCAGACCTCTGGCGCGCTCGGGCGTCACGTTGCCAGCTCGCAGAGCTCGCCTCGCCACGTTTCCAGACCTCTCAATTAGCCACTCACCCCATTGATTTAGAATATATAAGTGGATACCCAAACAGCTCAAAAAAATGGGCTGCAGAAGTAAATATTGCGGTCCTTTTGCTCCGCTATTCAGTTCTGACAGTTGACATTTGGTCACCTTACGGTATAGCATCATTATTCCTTAAACATAAAAAGTTTCTACTATTTTGCGGTGTTGTTCGCAAAGACACTTATTGCTCACTTCACAAAGTTTTTTATTCTTTGAGTTTTTTTTATTATAGTTTATTGTAACTGAGCGTTAATAGTTCAACTGAAACATGATAGAAATGACTTTTAGTGCTACTTTTCTTGGTTTTTTTTGTTTGGCTCTGTGCGTCCATTTATTATTTAATGTCATTGACTCACCCACATCAGCAGCTGCGCCGCGGGCAGTCGTCCGCCGCCACGTTGCCAGTTCTGCGAGCTCGCCTCGCGCGCCACGTTGCCAGATCTCTCAATCAGCCACTTACCCACATCAGTAGCTGCGCCGCGGCCAGTTGCCCGGCGGCGGCGGCGGCGCGCAGACCTCTGGCGCGCTCGGGCGGCGCGGGCGCGCGTGGGGGAGCGGTGGCGAGCGCGCGCGCTAGCGACGCGATGGCGCCGCGCGAGCTGGCCGCTAGTAGCGCGTCGATGCCGGTGTCGGCCGCTGTGGCGGAGAGAAACGCGCGCCGCTCGTACTTTAACCGGATCCATCTGGAATTTGTCATCATTTGGCCTTGAAAGTCTATTATATCAGACCATACAAGCAGTGTTTATTTATTTAAACTTTATTGCACAAAACAAACAATGCTGTACAGTCGAAGACAAAATAAGGGGTATACAAAAACGTTCAAAAATATGTCCCAGTGCACTCTAATTCTGTGTAATAAGAACGTCGTAACATATTTATGAACGGATTCTTTCGATACTTATTTTTGCACTTGACTGTACAAATGGCGGACTTAATGCCAAATGGCATTCTCTACCAGTCAACCACAGGGCCAAACAGAGACATTTAAGTTGGTGCAGGAAATGATTACTTTATAGAAACAACTGTTATTTAAAAAAAAAGATCTTAATAAGAAAATACAAAACAAGGCTAAACCTACAATATAATTACATATTACTACTTATACATTAATACAATAAACTAATACATACGATTTATATATCTAAAGGACGGAGGAAACTATGTATATTCTTCTGTCTAAAGATGCTTGCGGAGAAATCGTTTGAAAATGGCCTTGCTCGGGGCTTGTTAGGAGAGGAGACAGCGTTTCTAATGGCTATGTAGGCCAATACGGGAGCGATAAACACGACCACAACTCTGACAGATGTAGTGGGCCTGTGGCGAACCGGTGCCGCGCTGATGAGTGATGACGCTTGGCGCGCTTACTAGCGAGTGTCTTAAACCAAACATCGTCATGGATTTTACCCCCGTCTAATACCAGTTTGCGCCACTTATCTCTATCCTCGGCAAGCTCTTCTCATTTGTGAACCGAGATGTTGAATGCGTGCATATCTCGCTTGGCACAATCTTTATGTCGTAGCATTGGCCGACCAACATTTCTCTTGGCATCAGCTATGGCACCAAGCATGACACGTCGCGGCAAACGAGAAGGTTGCATACGATACACATGCCCCAGCCAGCGTAAGCGTCTCTGCTTCAGCAACGCAAAGAGGCTGGGCAGCTGAGCAATCTCAAGCACCCTCTCGTTCGTTACCTTGTCTTTCCAGTGTATGCCCAAAATGTTTCGGATGCAGCGCATGTGGAAGGCGTTAAGACGAAGTCCGTGCTTGGCATACGATGTCCAGGTCTCAGCCCCGTACAAGAGTATGCTCAGGACGCAATTGGAATTTGTACGGATCGGTTAAAAGGACGTTACCCACTGACATGCTTCATGTAGCTTTTGTTACATGTCATCGCTCTTATTTTACATAGAAATAGAGTCTATCGCAAAAATTAAAGCAAGGGAGTGGTTACAGAAGTAAAGACGAAAGAATATAAAAAGAAACGATACAAGTTTCAAGTCTACGACCTGAAACATTATTCCCATCTCATACAAATTTTCAACCTCTTTTTTATCCCTCGAGGGACGAAAACCAAAATATACATTACTTGTATAATTCTACAATCAGAAAAATTATTCATACCTCATACAAATTTTCAACCTCTTTTTTAACCCTTATGGGACAAATTTTCAAAAAACGCAAAATATACTTTTCTTGTATAGTTCCAAGTCTGCAACCTAAAAAATATTTATACATCAAATAACAATGATACAAACTTTTAACCCTTTTTTTATCCCTCAGGGGATGAATTTTGAAAAACGCAAAACATACTTTTCTTAGATAGTTTCAAAGAGTCTATAAACTAAGTTTCAAGACTACAACCTAAAAAAACTATCCATACCTTCAAACTTTGAACCCGTTTTTCATCCCTCTGGGGGTAAATTTCTAAAAACACCAGACACTGTTTTTGTATAGTCCCAAAAAAAAGTCTGAAAACTATTTCTAGGTCAACGAGAAGTACCTGACAGCTTTTGTATTTGAAGGTAGCGTCTAAAAGGTTAAAATCCCTTACCTTTCTTTCTCTTCCCGACTAGACGAGGCGATAGGCTTGATGTGCCCGCGCAGGTCCGCCTCCCAGATATTGTTCGCTAACGCGTTGCCCATAGACACCATTACGCTCACGTGACCCAACCTAGGATAAACAACACTTTATTTAGCTCTTATCAAAAAAAAACCGTTTAATAAATAAAATATAAGTATGAATGGAAAACATTGGCTCGACATAGATTATCCTTTTATTTCGAGTTCAAGCCCTTAACCTAAACCTCGTCAGCCTCCGTAGCCTAGTTGGTAGTGAAATGGCCCTGCCCCTGAAGCTGGGGGTTCCGGGTTCGAATCCCAGAGAGGGCATTATTTGTGCATTTATTTATCACCAATATTTGTTCCTTGGTTATGGCTGTGTATGTATTTAAGTATCTAACTGCATCTATCTATTATACAGGGTGGTCCAAACCTTGACGTCAAAATTTTTTTTTAGATTCCTCACGTCATGAGCTATCAGAATATACCCCATGTATGTTAGCCGATTTTTTGTAGTTTTCGAGTTATGAATTTTTGAAAATTTTTTTTTGAGAAATTCTGGAATGAATAATTTTATTAATAAAAAAAACGATTGGGCTTTTTAACTAGTTTCTTTTTGTAAAAGTATTCCTAGAAATAAAGCATTTACTGACAAAAAAATTAGCGTCCTCACTTTGATACAAGTAGGATAAAAAATACCAAATTCAAAATTTTACGTTAAAAACGCATCGAAATAGCATTAATGTGCGTAAATAAAAAAAAATAAAACATATCCCAAGGATTTTTGGTAATCTAAAGACCGCCCTAGACCTTTTTTTATTTATTTATTAATCTCTGAAAACAAATCTGACAATGACCCATACAATAATAGTAGTACGACGTTTTTTAGTGCAGATGGCCCTCCGAAGTTTTGGCCTGACGTAAAATGACAAACTTCTCGCACTAGAGCCTAAAAAAGTCACCATCTGTACTAAAAATAATATGTATAAAATTAGAAATGATACTCACGGCCACTCGTCCAGGTCAAGCGAGCGAACTCGCGATATATGCGAGCCGAGATTCCGGTGGATTCCCGAACATTCGATACAGATCAGAATGCCGAGGTTCAGGCTGGCCCAGTCAGGGTCTGGAAAAAAGAATACAAATTAAAAAATCATAAAAAAAACCTCCAAAATCCCATCATCAGAACCCGACTCCATGCCAAAGTCAAAGTCAAATGATTCTTTATTAAAATTGGAATAGCAACAAACTCTTTTGAATGGTCTAAGTTACATAAAATTAAAACTACTTCCGGTTCTAACCCTACACCACTGACCCCGAGAAGAACCAACAAGACCATCTCGTTAGTAACTAACATTAGGTACTTGTAACCCAATAAATATCGTATATATCAGGAAGATTACGCAATACATTGCGCATTCAAATATACTTAAAATTACGCTATAAAAATATTTTCCAATCATTAAGTTGTTGAAGAAATGTTGATCGGTTTTAAGAGTACTAGGGTGAATATATGAGCGTTTCAACCGCCTAATTTTGTGGCATCATTTTTGACGAAGTTTCTAATGTGCTACTTTGTCATTTGAAGGAGGCACGGTACCTTATACAATGACGATTAACATTGAGAGGTTTAAAAACTTCGGCAAAAATGATGCCACCAAAATTAGGCGGTTGAAACGATCAGATATTCACCCACTACCTCAAGTTTAGTTTATTGCCTCTGTTAATAGTAAACACCGGGTATTCATAGGTTAATATTGCCAGGGGCATTATGTAACCTTACACGGTAGGTAACCTTGGCCGTGTGGTGACGGCAGTAAGAAGACATTTGTCACCACCCCAACTCCTCCTGCGGGTGTCGTAAGAGTCGACTAAGGGATTGCAGTGTCACTGACCATTATTTGATAAAAGATTGATGACAGCAGCGTCATCATAGTAGACACATTACTGCGATCGCCAATCCACTTGCCTAGCGTGGCGATTATGGGCATTTACCTCCTAATGCGTATAGCATAGTTAATAGGAGAGGCCTACGTACTGCAGTGGACTATCATAGGCTGATGCATGCATGCACACGGTAGTATTAAAATATATATGTTGTAAGTGTAAATATATATATAATATACATGTTAATAATGTTGATTTTTTCTATGGTAGGCACATCTGTTACGACATTGTGGGATTATCCGCATTGTAAAAAAGTAACACCAACATCAATTTGTTTAATTATAAAACAAATTGATGTTTTCTAATCATGAATTGATATCCACCCTCTATAGCAAATTCAACGCAACGGAGAGTTGTCGAGTTTGCGGACGATTGTGGTAGACACACGTCTTTGAGTGGCTTAAGGTTGTAGTACCTTCGAAACACTACGTACAGATGTCGCTAGTGATTAACTTCACAATACCAATGACTACATTCGCTGTGATCGACGGAAGGTAGTCTGGTGTAATTGGAAGCACGTTGGACCGGCAATCCAGAGGAAGCGGGTTCGAATCCCGTGACAACCAGAGTCTTTCGCAGTTGATTTTTTCTATGGTAAGCACATCTGTTACGACATTGTGGTATTAAAATATATGTACGTACCATTAGCCCCGCAATCCGCACACTTGTCATTGCCATGTACCCGTCTAATGTAGTACGTCGCACGAACATCGCCCGTAGAATTAGCGCCGGTCGGTGCCGGTAGTCGCGACGTCTGTAAGAACAGTCTTCATTAACTCCTATTTATATGATACACAAAAGAAAAACTTGACGTACAAAAGGCAGACTTAATGCCTTAAGACATTCTCTACCATCAGGCAAAGCAGAGATTGTGGGTGGTGAACTAAAAATAATAAAATTCCAAATAGAAGCATTATAATATTTATAATATATCATAACATAGCTTCCAGCCAGCCGGTCATTTATAATAGCTGTCATTAAAAAGTGGAGATCCGTATTCTAGCGACCCTTATTTTATTTATTTATAAATTTATTTGTAAACGAAATATATAATCAACCCCCAACATTTTAACGCCACCTCTTGTCATCCAGCGACACTATAAACTCGCCTCATGGCGCCACCTAGCGGTGACAACAGTGAACTACTCACTCCTCCCAGCGCCATTACCATTCAGCGCCTTCTAGCGGTAAGAACCGTGAGACTCCCGTCAAAGCGCCATCTAGCGGTAGAACGGCGAACTACTAACCCGTCCTTGTAACGAAGCCAGTATCTGCGCCTCCACGGCGCACACCCAGGCGTCGCGCTCGGCGGCCGCGGCCGCGCCGCTGGTGCCGCCCACCTCCCAGCGCCACCTCTTGCCGTCGAGGGACACTATCGTGAACTCGCATGATGCGCCGCCATCGCCATCTGGTGGGGAGGAAACTTTGGTCAGAAATCGGTATACATTTGAATGATAATGGTATAGTAATAATGCATAATTAACATTTGGTATAACTAATTGTTCAAACCCGCCCACTGCCACTTCAGTTTAGCGATTTGGAGCGCTATTTCGGTTACTTTGGTTCTGCTGCGGATGGTCTCATTTTTAATCCGATCACGCAGAGAGACTCCTAGCATAACCCTCTCCATTGCTCTTTGGGTGACTTTGAGCCTTCTTAATTTCTTATGAGGCCCATTGTAAGCGGCCACGTTTCAGTACCGTATGTCATCACTGGCAACACACACTGATTAAAGACTTTCGTCTTCAAATACTGCGGAATATTGGACGAAAATATGTGTCAGACTTAAGGTGGACCTTAACGTCTTTGTTATTAGGTTTACCATTAGTCAAACGATGACAGAACAAGAGTCGAGAAACACACAATACTACTACATATGCAATTCCAAGCCCTCGGTAATTTATCTATTCGCCGGAACTTTGATCCACGGTATCCAATTATACTTAACAACTGGAACACGATTTGCCATAGATATTCCTTGTCAATGTTCATCTTAAGTCCGTAAATATTTATCTTATGTTTCAATTAGGAACCCTATCCGATATTATTGTGGTTAAATACATCGGTTAGCCTATCTTAGTCCACTGCTGGACGTAGAGCTCTCCTATTAAATATGCGTATAGACGCTTTTGGAGGTAAATGCCCATAATAATCGCTACGCTGGGCAAGCGGCTTAGCGATCGCAGTAATGTGTCTACTATGATGACGCTGCTGCCTATCCCCAATCTACTATCAAAAATGGCCAGTGGCACTTCAATCCCTTAGTCGCCTCTTACGACACCCGCAGGAAGAGTTGGGGTGGTGAAAAATGTGTTCTTGCTGCCGTCACCACACGGCCATGTTATAAATTGGCAACTCTTATAATATTGCATGAAAATCTATAAGATCAGTGGCCATGGGTCAAAATTCTTTTCGTTGTCTTATTTTATGTCCCTAAAAAACGTGACGTCGTGGTGATTTTTGTATGGGATGATGTTTGGTTTCCAATTTCTGATGTATGGATTAAAATCTAGCGTGAAAAAGAAATACAAATGCACCGGATTTGTTTTATATACTGAGTTGATACAGCAACTAAAAGCGTGACAGAGTGGTATGAAACAAGACAACGAAAAGAATTTTAACCCTCATAATTAAATGAAATGCCCTAGACACAATTATACATGTTTTTTTTTTCAATATCGCTGTAGGTCATTGAATTAACAGATGAGTACTACTTTTTCGAATAGAAAAAGACCATTGAAAAACGGAACACACGCATGTGGTTACGTAATAGGTAAGTAAGATCCCACCTTCCTACCACATAAAGATTAATTATTGATTTCATAGAAAACTAATAATAGAGGCCTAATAATGCAAACGCCATGTACGCCATTGTTTTACATGACGCTACTTCTAATGCATGTATAAAGTTTAACAGATAACTTTCCCACGAATTTTCTATTGTATGTAATTGAGAACCAAAACAGGGATGTCCTGATTGTAACAAAGAACCGCAAAACCAAATTATAACAAGTTCATATATCGTTATTTTACATGGTTTCAAACTTTCTCTGTGTAAGAATGAAGATGATTATCAACGAAACTCAGCTATGAAATAACTACGGCGAACTCAGTATAAATTCGTTATGAAATAGTAGATTGTGTCACAAGGGATCAAAATGGTATATTTACGGCGTGGGCGTATATTGAATCCTGAATGGAGCGACGGATTTCACAATTGTATCCCGACCGTAGGGAGGGATTCTAAAGTGGAATCCTGAGCGTAATGAAGGATTCAAGCGTTAACGCCTAAGATGAAATAATTTTGATACCGTGTGACACATACTGCTTTTCACACCACCTATGAGAAAAATAAAAGATATATCACATATTTATTATTTATACAAATAATCGATTCTGAAGAATTTTTTATCAATTATGAATGTACTGTTTATTTTCATATTTCATTGTAATTTATTAGTCCCTGAACAGAAAAGTGTCTCTTTGATCCGTCCCAGCAGGGAAGAAAAGGCCCGTATTCGAATAGGTGGCGTGACAAGAGATTTTTACATCTACATGTATGAAAATACAATGAAAATGTTTGTTAGGTGCATATAACTTAACTTCAGCATTACACAGATAGCTGTCTATATATTTTTATTTTTCTTTTATCGTGTCAGACGCTCTATAAGCATGCCAACCGCTCTTTTAGCGTGTCAAACGCCTTTTAATCGTGTGAAAGACATTATTGGAGTTGCCCTCGTCTTCATCTTTCTTATCGCCAGATCGCCACGTTCCGTTGGCTATTTTAGTGTGTAAAACGCTCTTTTGGCGTGTCAATTGCTCTTTAGCATCTTTCTTGACCCCGTGCCCTCCTTCCTCCTAAGACGCTGGTTCTTTTAGTGTGTCAAACCATCTTTTAGTGTGTCAAACCATCTTTTAGTGTGTCAAATGCTCTTTTATTGTGTCAAACGCTTTTTACATGTCAAAGATATTAGGTAATGGACTTACCCTCGTCTCCATCTTTCTTAACGCCACTGCTCTTCATCCTTCGATGCCGTTTCTTGACATGCGGCGTGTCTTTGTCACCATTGGCTTCCGCTTCTGACGCTAGTGACTGTCGTGACGACGCCGGTTCTTTTAGCGTGTCAAACGCTTTTTAAGCGTGTCAAACCCTCTTTTAGTGTGTCGAACGATTTTTAAGAGTGTTAAATCCTCTTTTAGTGTGTCAAACGATGTTTTAAGCGTGTCAAACCCTCTTTTAGTGTGTAGAACGATTTTTAAGCTTGTCAAAACCTCTTTTAGTGTGTCGAATGATATTTTAAGCGTGTTTAATCCTCTTTCAGTGTGTCGAACGATATTTTAAGCGCGTCAAACCCTCTTTTAGTGTGTAGAACGATTTTTAAGCTTGTCAAAACCTCTTTTAGTGTGTCGAATGATATTTTAAGCGTGTTTAATCCTCTTTCAGTGTGTCGAACGATATTTTAAGCGCGTCAAACCCTCTTTTAGTGTGTCGAACGATTTTTAAGCGTGTCAAACCCTCTTTCAGTGGTTCAAACGATGTTTTGAGCGTGTCAAACCCTATTTTAGTGTGTCAATCTATCTTTAAGCGTGTCTATCGCTCTTTAAGCGTGTCAAACGCTCTTTTAGTGTGTCAATTGTTCTTTAAACGTGTCAAAGACATTAAAACACTTACCCTCGTCTCCATCTTTCTTAATCCCGCTGCTCTTCATCCTCCGATGTCGTTTCTTCACATGCGGCGTGTCTTTGTCACCATTGGCTTCCGCCTCTGACGCTAGTGACTGTCGTGACGACGCCGGTTCTTTTAGCGTGTCAAACGCAGACATTAGTGCTTTGTCTGTCACGCGAACTGGCTTGTCTTTGTAACCTGGGAAAGAGTAATTCAGTTAACTTTGTGACGGACAGTCTATAGTCTATGACCATTATATCTATTTATGACGTTAAGGCTATCGAAAAAATGGTGAGTCTTACCCTCATATTAAAAAGGATTAATATGTAACTGTCAAAAGTTCATTCTTAGAAACCCCAGACTATAAAGCAAAATAAAGTGTAAATAAATACGGTCAAAAATATGTCCTAGTGCACTTTAATTCTGTGTAATAAGAACGTCGTAACATATTTATACGAGAATTATTTCGATACGTATTTTTGCATTAGATTTTGCACTCTATTTCCAATAGAATCATTGTAACGTGTAGGGTTTCTAAGAATGAAATTATGACAGTTTAGAAATGATCATTATATCTATGACGTTAAGGCTATCGAAAAAATGGTGAGTATTACCCTCAATCTCATATTATTAAGGATTAATATATAACTGTCAAAAGTTCATTCTTAGAAACCCCAGACTATAAAGCAAAATAAAGTGTAAATAAATACGCTCAAAAATATTTCCTAGTGCACTTTAATTCTGTGTAATAAGAACGTCGTAACATATTTATACGAGAATTATTTCGATACGTATTTTTGCATTAGATTTTGCACTCTATTTCCAATAGAGTCATTGTAACTATTTTTTGATTTTATTACCACAGAATACTGGAAAAGTGAAATGACACCAGCGAAATATGGTCTGCCCCTGCCACATTTTGAGTTTTCTGTGGTAATAAAATCATAAATTAGTTACAATCACTCTATTTCTGTTTTGCCAGACATCCAGTGGGTACGCGACGAAATTTTCTTTAGATCCGAATGTTCTGAACGTTGAAAAGTCGTTATAGGTTAAGTATTAGGCTTGTTGTATTGGTACTAAAACTTCCTAAAACCTCTATTCAGAGTCCCAAAACAGGCAACGGGAATGCATTTATTTACTGGGCACTTATTATGATATTGACTCTAGATTTAACTTGAAAACGTAGTAATATGGATGATGAATGGCAAGTCAAATTAGCTTCTTTTTCGAACTGTTAAAACGATCACCACTATGGAATTTTATATGAAATACTCAAAAGTGACTCCACGTTTGAGTACTGCCAAATGACCTACTCTTTTATTTTATTTATTTAATTTAGAACACATACAGTCACATAATTCAGATATGAATATGGTACAAATGTATATAACAAAAAGACCTGGAGGTTCATAAATGTAAACAATAACAGAAATATGAACAGAAGCGACATGGTGAGTTGGGACAATAAGTGGTTAGCAACTAATTAAAAGTTCTTTACGTAAAAACAACAATTTACAACAATTTGGATGTCAAACATTCTTTTAAAGTGGCTAAAGAGTGCATAAATGGATCGATGTCATAGAAATTATCATTATAGCTTTTTGAAACTCGCCTGAAAAAGCTAGTTCGCACGAACTCCTAATTAATTTATTAAATAGGAGTTCTGTACAAAAATTACTGCAATCTACAACTGAGTAATAATTTCTTCGTGTATTATGTCATGCTTAATGTTAAATAATTTATTTTAACTACAATCATCAACCCTTGACTTACCAAGACTCAGCCCGCCAATGCTATCATGCAGATCCAAACTGCTGTACCCATTGTACCCGGGCACCGTTGTGATGATGGACTTGGATCCCCTGGGCTTCTGTCCGGGCACCTTCACGGTGACGTATTGGAGTGAGATCTCTTTTCCGTTCACATCTTCCATGTAGTCCTGAAAAAGAAAAAATATATAATTCGTAACCAGAGATTGAACAAATGCGTCATTGGCAATAATATGGACATGACTCCAAAGTTGATTAAATGAATAATTTAACGAATAATTTCTTGATTTTGGAGCTTTAAGGTTTGGTCTTCATTATGTTCTTAATTTGAAAACCTCAAATAAATCAATATCCAAAAAAATAAGCCATTGAAATACCTGTACTTGTACCACTGTATATCCGTTATTCTACTGTTTATATGATGTGCAATAAAGAGTATTTTATTGTATTGTATAAATCAATATCACGGGACTATTTTACGCAAAACGTCTTAGTCTCACGGTAAGCTCAATTAAGGCTTATCTTATCTTATCTTATTTGCGGGGCCCTTACGGATACACTTCGACCCATTGGGATCTTTTGTGTAATTGCCCCCTGTTTCGCCTACCCCAGGGATTGTTCTATCAACTCAATATGTTTGAGGATGGACCCTAGCGGTAACGTTTTGACCTCCTTCGGTTCTAGATAACTAGTTCCGAAGTCTTTCATCCTTTGTCTGGCGAGGGCATGACATTTGCACACCAAGTGTTTCATAGTCTCTTCTTCCTCGCCACACATTCTACAGTCTATGCTGTCAGAAAGACCCATTTTGGCCAAGAGAGTTTTGACCCCAAAGTGTCCCGTAAACACCCCCGTTATGAGTTTGAGTTGTCTTTTGCTATATTTCCAAAGCTTTTTGCTCCAGCCCGAGTCTACTTCGTGCATAAAGAGCTTTTCAATTAAGGCTTGTGTTTGCTTGGCCTTTTGTCCTACAGCTATTAGCCTAGGTTTGTTAGTATAATAGGAATACTAACAAACCTAGATCAGTTTGACATGTTAGTATTACATCTAGCTCCCTTGCATGCAATAACTATTAAAGTTTATATTACGGGCACGGCGTACTGTCGTAACTACAGTACTTAGAAACAATATATTAATCATAGTTGTTTTGATCGTAACTTGGTAAACCAATTGCATTACGTTACGTCAAGATGTTAATGTTATTTCATATGCATATTATGCAGGTAAGGATAAATATAAAACGGCAGTAAGCGAGTATGAAATTTCATTATAACTGGCCGTGTGGTGACGGCAGTAAGAATACATTTGTCACCACCCCAACTCTTCCCGTGGGTGTCGTAAGAGCCGACTAAGGGATTGAAGTGTCACTGACCATTCTTTGATAGAAGATTGATGGTGGCAGCAGCGTCATCATAGTGGACACATTACTGCGATCGCCAATCCGCTTGCCCAGCGTGGTGATAATGATCATTTACCTCCTAATGCGTCTACACACAGTTAATAGGAGAGGCCTACGTCCAGCAGTGGACTCAGATAGGTGACATTTTTGTTTTATATATTTGCGCCGCCTACAATTTTCTCTGCTTTGCCCCAAGGTTGACTGGTAGAGAATGCCTCATGGCATTAAGTCCACCTGTTGTACTTTAAGTTTTACTTTTGGGCAATAAAGTTTAAATAAATAAATAAATGATGATTATAACATTTATAACAAAATTTGAGATACACGGTGTAACGTCAGCATTCCGAAAGATTTTAATGCTGGATTCCTGACCATATTTAGAGTCTTTAATGTTATATAAAATTTCCTGGATTCGGCTTGGTTTCAGAGATAATCAACCTTTTTTCGAAATAAGTTTTTCGACGTAACTCGTCATTTAACTTCTTTTGGATTACAATGCTACCACTAGCGTTGAAAATGTCGGAAAAAAACAAAATGTTTTTTTCGGGAATGTATGAAAACTTCGTTTATACTTATCCGTTTTTTTTCGGATTTTTTCAGAAACAATCAATGTCACTGTCACTGTCACTCCTTGCCATCTGTTTCAATTGACTTTTCCTCAGTGACATCGCGTTCTCCTGGTATAAGTGAAAATTAGACCTAATTTACATTGGTTTAGGGTTGAAAATCAAAGTGGAAAATTTCATTGTATTTTTCGAAAAAATCAGGAAAAAAAACCGGCCATGTGCGAGTCGGATTCGCGCGCGAAGGGTTCCGTACCATTATAATATATATAATGTACCATATAATACAGTAAAATCAACCTACCTTAAAAACTATAGGAGATAATTTAATCAAACCAAAAATCGTTGATAGAGTTTATTAATGTGCATAACATATATTTTTTTTAGAATTTTATATCGCGTAGTTTAAAAAATAGAGGGGGGGGACACATTTTTCAGACTTTGAGAGCTGATATCTCGAAAACGATTTGCTTAAATAAAAATGAGATGTATAAACCTTCATATTATTTTCAAAGACCTTTCTATTAATACCCCACACGCTTATATACAGCTAAAAAAAAAATTCTTTCCCTCAGTTACATGTATGGAGGGCCCCCACCCCCATGGTTTTTTATACAATTTAATATCATAATCCTGTAGCGGCTCATACAACACATATTCTTACCAAATTTCGTTACTGTAGCATTTATAGTTTCCAAGTAAATCGGCTGTGACAGACGGACAGACGGACAGACGGACATGACGAATCTATAAGGGTTCCGTTTTTGCCATTTTGGCTACGGAACCCTAAAAACGAGCTGTTTGGAAAGAAACGGGATTTAATCCGGAAATTTTCAACGCTAGCTACCACAATGTGTTCTAATATTACCACACCTTTTGCCTGACAAGCAAAAAATACGAATAGACTTGACGAAATAACCTCTACCTAAAAAAATAATTGAAATAAATAATTTAAACAAATTGTTATGATAAAAAGTACCGGAAATGTTAAAAAGTATTCAAATCGGCCTAAAAAAAAAGAAAAAAAAATTTTTTTTTTGGTGGAATTGACATTAGGTCTCATAATATTTTTTGTTTATTTTGATGTCTAGAATGCATAGTTAAAATCTTTCGCAATGCTCGCGTAACACCGTGTAGTTCAAGATGACTTACATGTAAACTTGGATGATAAGTCAACCTCCCATCATCGCATAACGTCACATATTTCTTCTTCCACTCCTTATTAAGCGCTTTACTACTCTTCTTATACAAATATCCCTGCTTCAGAGGTATAGCCCGACCGGACCCAAGTTCTCCGTTCTTCAGTCTGTCATCCCCTTTCTTCGATGGAGTGAAGAGGTTGGATCTTCTTCTTGATTTTCTGGAGGTGGTTGGTGTAGATGATGGCGTTGGGAGGTCCTTGTCTTTCACTTGGAGGTTGTCTGTGGACAAAATTAGGACAAACTTAAGTTCATGGTATAAACAAGTGGTTTGTGATGAGATATGGTTTGCTGCACTCGCTGATAAGCGACAGAAGCGACGCTAAGGTGCTTCGGCGCCCATTTCCGCAAAGTTTCCTTGTCAGTCCTGCGGTAGACTATATCGGTCTCGCATCGGTCTGTTGAGTCATCAGAAAAGGTGCTTCTCAAATATTACACCATAAATCGTCTGCCATAGACGTTAGCCATGATGATGATGATGTACTACAGTCGCGATCTATATATGAGCGTCAGGGCTCAAAAATGTTTGGGTCAAACGCAAACCCATGTTCGGAGTCTTTCCGGTGTACAATCTAAAACTGAAGGCCTATAAAGCTTGATTTTATGAAAGCCTTATCTTCATTAAGACGTACTCCTTTTTTATTGCGTTGTATGATAAAAAATCATTACTACCTGTCCACAGGCTGTTAACTATCGACCACAGGAAAGAAAAAGTTCGTGTTCAGCTGAACTGTAGAGCCCCTCTTTCCTGTGGCCAATAGTAAGCAACTGGTAGGAGTGTAGTCGTGATTTTTATCATACAATTCAATAGGAAAGGAGTGCCTTTAAATGACAATAAGAGTTTAATAAGAAAATTAACTCTAATAGCCCTTAACTTTTAAAATTTTCACCGGAAAGACTCATAACATTATTTTGAGTTTAGCTTGTATCTGACGCCATGGGAAACATCTTTGAAGGCCTCTATAGCCAGTCAGTTGTTTGGTAGCATCTTGGCCGTGTGGTGACGGCAGTAAGAATACATTTGTCACCATCCCAACTCCTGCGGGAGTTGCAAGAGTCGACTAAGGGATTGAAGTGTCACTGATTATTTGATGATGGGCAGCAGCGTCATCATAGAGGACACTGGACACATTACTGCGATCGCCTATCCACTTGCCCAGCATGGCCATTATGGGCGTTTACCTGCTAATGCGTCTATACGCATAGGTAATAGAAGAGGCCTACGTCCATTAGTGGACTATCATAGGCTGATGTGATAGTGATTTTTTACTTACCTAAGCAATGCGGCGCAGTAAACTTGACATTGTTATTCTCCGTAGCTATAGAAACTAGTCCAGATCCCGACCCATGGCTTCCCAGTGAATTGCCCCATCGCGAAGACGAATCCGATCCATTAGTGCTATGTATCTCCACTACGTGGGTGGAGGATATGCCACTGCTGTTTGAAGAGGCGTCGAATGAGGAAGCACCTCGGTGTAGGTGGTGTGAGGAGGCTGACAGAGTGTGGCCGCGGGGGAGCGAATCCTGCGAATTTGAGGGTGGCAAGTTAAAAGTTATCTTTAGAAGTTTGAGTTAAGGGTAGAAGTCAAACGCATGCACAGTTTTTTGTATCAAATCAAGACCGGGCCACGACAAAAATACGTGGCGTGCGTATTTTAGCGTATCGTCGGGGACCGCGTATCTAACACATGTCAATAAGATTATTATTTCAAACATACTTCTATGGAATCTAATCTTTATCTGCATGTGTTAGTTACGGGGTATTGTACATTGTGCATTTAGGGAGGTAAGTACGGTATTACTGACGAGTGTTTGAAGCCCGATGCCTTAGGCGGAGGGCTTTAACCCTTAAATGCATGACCTTAACAAAGATTTATTAAAATTTGAACTCTGACGTGTTGTCAATAGAGTCGAGAATAGATGATGCATATATACATCACTATGCATTTAAGGGTTAAATTACTCAAGTTAGTGTGCCTCTTAACGACCGTGATTGCATACAATGTTTTTCATCATACTTGCGGACAAAAAAATTAAGAAGATTGTGATGAAAAAGTCATAGTATATGGCCAGGGGCGTAGCTACTGCCGTATCTGCCGTATCAATTATACGGGGCCCCCGGGCCACGGGGGCCCCCAAAGTGTGTAAGGAAATAGAATAAAAACTTTCTTATTTATATTACCTCCATATAAGGGCCTCCAAAAATTTTTTATACGGGGCCCCGACAAGGCACGCTACGCCACTGTATATGGCACACAGTTTTGCTGGACACAATTCATGGAAATGTCATCTTTCTTTCACCCCAAATATGGATGTTTTTTTCATCGAGTGTTGCAGATGGGCAGATTTTCATATTGTTGTGTATTTTGTTGTAGTTTTTAAAAAATTTGAAAATTTGGACTTTTTTACATTTGTTCTACTCAGAATCACGAGCTCTTTCGATCCTGATAGAAATAAAAAATGGGGCCCAAAAAAATTCTATTAAGTTACTATTTTTCATACACTTTCTTCGACCGTAACTCAGTGGAAAACAAAAAAATGTATGGAATTCTCGGGACACTTTTTCTGCTAATGAGGATCGAAAGAGCACGCGATTCGGAGTAGAAAAAATATGAAAATATCCAATTTGGGATCATCCATTAATTACGTCACACCAATTTTATGATATTTTGACCCCTCCCTCCCCCCTTGTCACACTTCGTCACAATTAACTACACCCTCCCCCCTTAGTGTGACGTCACATATACATTTTTAGTTTAAGAAGGTAAAAAATACAACATCACTTTGAAAGTAACTTTTTATTAGAATTGCTTAAGATGATTTGTAAAATTAACGAAGAGAAAATTAACTTATTCTTCCTCCGTCCAAGGATTTTGGATTTTCTATTCTTTTATGTTCATGTATTCTTGTATGTGAGGATTGTGACGTCACAAACATAGAACTCCTCCCTCCCCCCTGTCACGATATGTCACATTTTGTGGACCCCCTCCCTCCCCCTTGACGTGTGACGTAATTAATGGATGATCCCTTTGGAAAATTTGTAAAAACTACAACAAAATAAAAATCCGCCCAAATACGACCTCAAGCTCGTATCTGCAACGTATAGTGAGTGTATACGTCATTCATTCAGTAAGTTAATATTTCAGACATGAACAATCCTTACACTGCACAATGCACATGCAAATTTGCCGCATGCGCTTGAATAACTCAACGAAACAATATCCTGACCTGATTAGGTGACAATATTGATGCCGATATTAATCACGTCATGTAGCGTACGGACTTGGACATGCAATCCCGGGATTCATTTGTATGCAATCACGGGATTTGACATTATAAGATCCCGGGATTGCATGTCGTAGTACGGACAGTTGGTGGCAAATTTCAAATAGGCATCAGTTGAGTCGATATTAAGTACTTATTTTTATGATTGAATGAATAAATAAATAAATATTGGATGTCATATACCAAAGAAAAATAGACCAAGATCACCAACGTCCGAGGTTTCGCTCCTGCCATGAAAAACGAAATTCGTATATTTCGAGGATTTGTCTCGCTCATTCTAATGACGCCTTCGTTTGAGTGACAGAGAAAAATCCTCGAAATTTACGAATTTCGATTTTAGCGGTAGTTGGCATGATGCCTTTACCGCTCGGCCACTCGGTCTTCCGAACTAACAGAGACCGAGTGGCCGAGCGATACAAATACTTAAGTTACATAAAAACTGAGAGGGACAACAAAATGGCCCCACTCCTAAAAGGCTCACATTTAATCGAAACAGAATAATTAAATCCTTTTACATAACAAATACAAATCAAAACGAGATTAGAAAAAACCTGGGAATCCACATGTTCTTATCATATGCTATTATCAAAGGAAATAACACATTCTCATGATTTTTTTGATAACAATTTCATAATGAACGAAATTCTCATGCACTCCATCAATATGGGTATCTTCATGTCACATTGAGATTGGGGCAGATAAGATAATATGTTATTTAGGTGCTTTTGACCAGAAATGATGTTCTAGATACTGAGTATCTGAATTATTTGCAAAACTGTTAAGATAAATTGTTTGTCTCCGTCGCTTATATACCTATTTAAAAAAAAAATAGTTTAATTCTACATACTCTGAATGTGCTATCTTATTGTTTACATTTTTCTTCAAATTTTATAAAACTACTTTAACAAAGATGTGAGGTTTTAAAATAAAAGTTTTTAATAGTAATCCCATTTTTATGGTAGCAAGGATTCAGTATATAATAATATATAATACTTGTCACTTTTATTTTACGTAGCAATAGTCTATCGCAAAAGGGTTGATTAAAAAAAATTTACATCATGATTTTTGTTTTGATTAAGACCTTAAGGCACTGGTCTCACCGTGAGCTACTAAGCTATGAACTATCGGCTATAAACACGAACAAAAGATACGTACTGCCGTGTAAATAAAAGAGATACGACGATACTCGCCCAGCGATCAGCTATCTTCGTCAGGCGAGTATCGCCGTGTGGGTCTTTTACATGGGACTGCGTATCTTTTGTTCGTGTTTATAGCCGATAGTTCATAGCTTAGTAGCTCGCGGTGAGACCAGCGCCTTACTATGTACAATTTATTTGCAAGCAACCCATGAGTTGATTATGAATAAATCAATATCATTGATATTGATTTATGATTGATGATGTCAAATACATGATAATAATATGCAAAAAATTCAATACTTTCCTACAAACAGAAATATAAAAAATGGCGCCAATGTGAAAGCAATCAAGAAATTATGCAATTTGAATGATTGCCAATTTATTATTTATTAATATTCATCATAAATAACATAATTTGAATAAGTTAATTTTCCACCAGTTGTGTGTCTACTTCTTAAGTCAGATTTAATTGATAACACTTCTAAATCAGAAACAGTTTTAATTAATGTATTGGATTTTCATTTGAGATTTCCGGCAATATTGGTTATTGATTTAATAGATAACTGGGAAGGAAATCTTTGGACAAATATAGCAATTTTATTAACATTGCTATGCTCTATCTACTCTTTTAAGTTCTATACAAAAATTACTGTGATCTACATTTTAATAATAATTCCTTCATGTATTATGTTTATATCACAGTATATATAATTTATTTTAACTACAGTCATCATCCCTATTAAAGATATTTTTATTGTTTGCAATTATTATTGCCAATGATTGCACCTTGTATACCTAAGGTTAAATCACTTACACACTAAGGTTATAGATAGATGAGATTATCATGGAGACAAGGCATTTTACTCAAATCATACACAGTCAGACACTAACAAATATTTCTGCAGTGCATCAGATGAAAAATAATTTCGATACAAGATACATGCAACTTGCAAGTAACCATCACATCAGGTAGGAAATAAAGACAATTCACTGTTCAGAATTTAGTGGATGAATGCAGCCATAGTTCAACTGCCGTGACTTCGGTGGCCACATTATTATGTGTTTTCCATGCATATCTCATAATTTTTTTGGATATCTTGGTAGTTGTCAACTATGTCTACCAAGATATCTAAAAATTCATACAACTTAACAAAGGGATTTGTGTGATAAGGCTGCCACCGAAGTCACAGCTGTTGAAACGCTTTGAGAAATGCCCATAGGGTAAAGACGAGGGAGGAAGGATGCCATAGATACCCTGGCTACAGTTTCCATTCGTCCAAACTTCCTGTTACGCTTTGTGGTAAAAAAGCATTTTACAATGTAGTATGGTAAAACACAATATCTTAAAAGCTCATGATAAAAAACTATTGTCAAAAGAACATATTATTAACCTTTTATCTACGGACCCTAATATTTGCTGTTAGATTGTTTAATTTGACACCATTACAAGAGATTAACTTTAATTTGTCAGTCATGGCAACTCTGGTTAACACCCGTAGGTAAAAGGTTAAAAGTTATAATAATTAAAGTTAACACTTGTTCTGCTGAATAATATCATATTTTTGATATAATCCTAAGGTAAAGTGAAGTGGTAAAGTGTTTGAAACTTTGGAATGTACTCAATATAATCCATTTTCATAGTCTTATTTCATGAATATAATATTATTCATGATTATACAAGCCATTGAAGTAACCAAAGAAAATAGTTATAATCCAAAGATGTTGCAGAGAAACTTGAAACATAAAATCCTTTTAGTGATTCCAATGAAATGTGCAGTTTATGATGGTTAAGTACATGTTTACATTGTAAACTTGTTTGTTTACATAGTACTTGCATAACTACAGGGCGGACCAGTATCCGAGTACTCGTATATGTTAACAAACCGATATATCCGATAATACGCTGTTATGAATACAAATATAACCAAAACAAAACTTTCGCGCATCGGCTATCCTGGGATATCCTTTTGATCTATAACTACACACTATCTCTACAATTATTAGTGATGATCTTTAGATTTAGTGCTCACCTTATAAAGGAATGTGGAATGATTGTGACTGGGAGAGTTGGCCAAGGGCTGAGGCGTCACAGGCCTAGACCCTGTCAAGCATTGCTGTGACGCCGAAAGCCGCGAGCCAACGATCTTCTGACACGCTAAAACACAAAAAAACATCACTTAAAAACACTGCACGATAATTTCACACTGAACTCAATCCATTAGCAATTATAGAAATCAACACACATTCGAATTTTGCCGATTTCCTTCGATCACGTTCTTCAGCTCTTTGAATGTTGTAGCACGAGCTCCGGCGCCTTAGACTCGCTATCGGCGACATGTTTGATTTGAAAATGAGCGTTTTATCCATCGTTCCATTCAGAATTTGATTTAAATAACAAATTGTAAACGGACAGCGGCCGACGCGAATTTCAAGACAAAGCGACGTAAACTGTCAAAAATGTAAACAACGGGGAACGAATGAACGAGAAGGAACGACCGCGCGGCGGGAGGCCGGTGTTACCACTGCGCGCGTAGAATCCCCCCGCAGCCAAACTAGATCCACTGTCTCGCATTCTCATCACGCGATGCTTTACACTGTTCCTCGCAAAAAAATCTTCGATTCGATATCATTCAGTATTATGTAAGCCATTGGACGGGTTCCTTTTTTGTAAGTATACAACTCGTCCTTTATTCTAGGTTGGTATAGATGGTGCGTCTAACTTTTCTGTCACAAATTGAAATTATATGGTTTTATATTCAGGTGGAATTTTTATCAATTCGCATGTTGATAAGGCTTACTCTGAATATAGTTACAGTAAATTATGTTATTATTAAATAACTTGTTTTTATAATACAATAATTACTTTGTAAATACGATGCAGTGTTTCTACAGGTAACTGCATCAATATCAACCACAAAACTTGGTTTGCTACCATTTCAACCAACCATGTTCAAGTTCCAACGGATGCTATTGAGTAATGGCATAGTTAATAACCTACAATATAGGCAAAGGTCGTTGAAAACTCATGGCTGTTTCATTTAATGGTGGTAATATTATCAATTATCCTAGTACTGAGTTGCGTGCCATTCGAAACCTTTGTTGTCGCGATATCAAATGGGGACATCCTAATAAAACTCCGATGACATACGCAACACTAAAAATGCAAATGCAAACGATTTTGTTAACTGATTTACATCCAACGACACAAGTAAATAAACGGTAACAGCATTCCGATCCCCATTGTTATCAAGTCGATCGAAAACGACGGACGGTCGTGACGTCACGGTACAGTACAAAAAAGATTTCTTACCGTCTTGGAACACGCGCTCAACATTCAATCCATACGTAGCGCAGGTCTCGTAGTATGAGCATCTTCTCAGTTCATTTGACAGCTTGCGAGCGCGGTTGTCGTCCACGACGCGTGGACTACTTTCACTTATGGCATCTGAAAGAGCAACCACTCGGTTTTGTAAATGGACAGGAAACGCATGAGCAGATTCTTTGTTTTATTTAGTTTTTCATTGTCAGTTCTGGAAATCGCACGATAGTATGTCGATAATCACTGGTTAGGTGGAACATCGTGCTCGTTCCGTGTATCGTATAAATTTGCAAAGGAAACTAATGACTCCAGTATGAATAACATTTCAGGAAAATTAATGAAGATTACTAACTGAACATTATCGGTGCCAAGAAATAAAAGTTTGCTATAAACACGTGATAATAGTGCATAAATTTTCAGCTCACCTTGTGTTCCAACTAGAATAATTGGTATCTCGGCGGAGTTTCGATAGTGAGACATTTTGTTGAAGTAGTTGGAAACTGTGTTGTAGCTGACCTCGTTGTCGAGACTAAACACGAAGATCACGGCGTCGACCCAAGCAGTAAACTGTAACAACAAAATTTCTCCATAAACAAGAATAAAAACTATGAAAGACAATAACGTAGTGAAGAATTTTGTAAGGAAACACGAGTTAAAAGTTAGACAGTATTATAATTGCCAACTACCGGTTGTTACCATTATCTACCTAACTTCATAATTAAAACGTCGCATTCTTTGAAACCGCAACATACCTAGGTACCGCGTTACGTAAAACCCCTAGCATGTAACCCCACTATTGCGAAATCCGAAAGAAAAAACTCACCCTAAGTCGTTGGTATAATTACGTGGGGTAATTTAACGTGGGGGATTAAAACGGAAGGGTTGCGTATTTTCAACTAGCTATATGAGAGAAAAATAATCCTAGGTATCAAGCATAAGCACCAGACAGTAAACTTTTAATGAGACTCTAATTTTAACAGAAATCGTTATTGTCTAGTCTACGTCTTATCACTATCGCACCAACAATAACACTTTGGATAATTAATACCTGAAAGGACTCAGACTAGACTCATTAGAATCGATCTTTCATGATTTGAATACAATCAATCATAATATTCACATCTCTCGCTCTCATATTAATCGAGTGGAAGAGACGCTATTCAATCATAAGGCAACAACAGCGATAATACAGCATCAACGTCATTTGCGAGAAAAAAAATGTGTGCTTTAGACAAAAGAAAGTGTATGGGTAACTCAGCTTCCACTTGAATGAAGAATGCGTAGGAGGGTGTCACCCCTTTCCTCTGAAGAACAATCGACGGCAGGAGGCGTCATCCGGCATACGGGAGTGTGTGATGACGACATGCAAAAACATGGCACGTCACCCTTGCCGAGGGTTGCATAAAAATATTCTGAATATTTACATGACAGCCTGGACAGAAATCTTGTAAAATACTGATTTATGATCGCTAGTTCTTTTTTTGGACAGGAATCTATTCAAATTTAGATTTATTGGGCGACTTATTTTGCGACAGTAATGGGTTCAGACAGGAAGGAAATGCATTTCATTAGCAAAATAGCCTGGAATATATCTTGAATAATATTTAACTTCAATGCACGTCTTTCAAAATATCGTTATCACTGATGGCGAATCCCTGAAAGTCTACGGAGATAACAAAATTAGAATAATGAGAGAGCTCGGGAAAAAAGAGGACAAATTATTAAACTAAGGTATATAATAAATTCGGCTAATTTCGTTTTATGATGCATTTGCATGTTGAAGCTAAATTATTACCAAAAAATTGGTCATGACTACATTGAAGGTCATCGCAAATGGATTCAATACAAAAGCAAACATTGCGTAAACATGTAATTCTTCTGCATTTAAATGAGCAAACAACTTTTTTCTGCATAAACCGCAGACCGATAAAATGCATCGGATTACGTGAAAATAAAGGCAGCTCTTACCAATCCATCGCGTTTTTAATTGCCAGCGCAACACCCGGCCACTTCTGAACAAAAGCAGGGATATTGGATTTTTATTGTCTATTTTTATCGTTTTCTATGGAACTGTCAACAGTAACAGGTGAAATCACTGCGAACGGGGCAGCGCACTGGAAGCGACTGGGCGGGCGGGCGGCTTTGAGCTTAGGCGGCAAACCTCTACTATACCCGTCACCCTCTTACACCCCGGCGGCTCCAGGGGTTGAAAGAGTCGGGACATGAAAAGCTAAATGCACTTCTATGCAATACGTAGCGTACCTATATGATTTGATATGGGGATAACATGCGTGTTAATATCCAAAGATAAGTAATTTAGGGAATTGTATTATTTAGATTAAAAGAGATTTACTTATCAGTAGATTTAGTTTTTTGTCACGATACTTAAGTAGTACTCGGCCTTGTATCTGATAAATCTGATTCATCATTATGTATGTGTACATAGTTAAACAATGGGATCTTTAGCTGCACTTACAAACGTATTATTCTTCCGTTGTATTCATGCCATTCATGGTTTAAAATATATTGTAAACATGCGCGAGTTAAGTCGTAATAATTGCATGGAACGGATTTATTGATCTTTTCATGATTACACAATAGGTTGCTAGCATCTGAAATTGACATTACTTATGAAATCGATAAAACGATTGGCCTCAAGTCTAGCCTAGAATGCGAATAACCCCTTGACACCTCAACATGATTCAATAATCGTAATCGAAATCTGTTAGTAACAGCCCGGGGGTCGGGGGTAACGCTCTGTGAAGAATTACAAGCTTTCTCAGACCTTGGGCTGATACGTTTCTTATCACGGTTGAATTCCCTTATTGACAAGGTCGAACGATCAAATTTGAACGTGAAAACACGAAACTGAGGCATTTTGTCGTAAATGAGCCGATGGTTACATTTACTGCCTTGTTCGTGATAACACTAATTGGGCGATACGGAAAGAGCGAGTAACGAGGCTTTTTTATTAATTTCAAGAGTATTCGTGATCCATTTGAATATTTAAAAAGTTTTCCGTGGAAGTAATTATATTAAGTTGTCGATGTAGGAACGGTAATAGAAAAATGATGACATTTATAACATTCGAAAAACATACGCATTCTACGAGTTTCACTAAACAATTTTTAAAGTAGACGTCGAAGTTCGACGCACACTTTCATCTTCGATCGTCGGACACGGTTAGGAAGCGAAATTACAAATTACGGGGAAGTAATCGAACGTGGCCTGAGCCGTGCGTGCGTCCAGCGACGCTCTCGTTGGCAGTGGGCGGAGTCGTCGAATATTTCACTGTCTTCACGAGCACCATTGAAGACACAGTTGGCTGACCATTCGTAAAACTTACTTCAATCAGATATCATTCGATGATTGCCAATACTTTCTTGGCTTATACTATAGGTACATCACAAAAGTTAAAACTGCTGTTAATGCCTCAATAAAACAAACTAAACCTAAGTCACATTAGCAAACCAAAAGCTTCAAAGCTAAATTAATTGCCTTGCAATCCTCCCATATGCCAATTCCTCCACCACTCATGGAAAGTTGAGAAAATAAGTCTTTGAGTTTACTAGTCATATTGGCAACATCAATATTCATGTTGTAACTTCGTATTCGCACCTCTTCGTCTTAACTTTCACAAATTGGCAAAAGACCTAGCAACAACTACGCTGATGTGTTATTCATGAACTTGTTAAAATGTAGTTCCTCAATCAATCGGCGTAACAAAATTGTTTTATTACGTATGAAGTATTCTATGATATATTAGGAACACCGTAGATGTATTTGAATAATAATCAAACATAGATATATCTTGTTATTGTTCCGTTGATTAAACCCACGCCATTATCTTTTCAGGTCATTGTGCCTAATAGCGATTTTCTCGTCCGCAAATGATATCATGTCCGGTGCAATATTGGTGCAGATAAGAAACGCTTTAAACCGATGCAATATGTATATTGAAATCAAAAACATGCTTTCTCATAAACTCTGCAGCGCATATCATCACACCCAATTTACTGCTTTTGTCTCGCCATGGGTACCAAGCGTACTAGGGAACTGGTTTTCATGCCCTTACAAAGGCGAGGCGAACAAAACAACGCAAGCCTATCTATCTACATGCTTGTACGGAGCTAGTTACTTTTTTCGATGAATAGGAGAGAGAATAATGCGGTAACTTGATATCTGAACGTGACCTGTGCTGCTCTCACCTCCCTTCATTGTTAGTATATGATACTTAGGCCGGACAAAGGTTTCCGTTGCGGTCAGGTCACTTCCCTCGGCAACCCTTCACACGGAGACAAATTGTTTCAGTAAAAATCATTAATTTTAGTCTGCGTACGCTGAAAATGTTTTACAAATCGAACTACACATTGGTAGTTTAATAACCACATAACGACTTCAGACATTCAGTTGGGGCTATTAACACCACCCATGCACACATTGCAAATTGTTTTACACAAGCAAACATATCCATTACATTATAAAGCAGCCCGCATAAAGGTCAAAATCCTTTAGAAATAATCTAACCGAGAGACGCACGAACCAAGTCGAATGTTACAGAAGACCGAGTCGAATAAGGCAACTGTCTTTTATCTTATTCAAAAGGACTCGGAACGTGACTGACATCGTTATTATGTGTTTTTGTATTTAATTTGACAAAAACGTTTTGTTATTGAACATTAACGCGTAAACGAAAACAATTCCGTGTGAACATAAAAATGTGTTCAAACAGCCGAATAAAAACTAAATTATAAAAAAGCATCACGCATCAGTGATTCGGCTATGAGCGGCTCGTGTCGAAAATAAGCCTTAAGTATGCGTGAATTGACATAACTACATCCTATTTAGCGGCAACAACACCACACGGGACCCGTAGCAAACAAAACTCACTACAAAATTATGACCCAATTAAAGAACCCCCTTCCAAATTAGATTGTCGACCCACTGTTTCGGTGAAAACAGAAGTAAATATGCGGTTCATGAATTACGACAGGCGAATTTAGTCTTTAATTCCACAGGGATACGTTAATCTTGAAATTAATGCGGGTAAAATTATTCCTGGTCTAATATTACGAGTTAATTTACTTCAAAGCGCCTTCTGCAACGTTCAAGTGAAAACTGGAGTTTGCAAAGTCGCCTTGGGCTAGTAAACTCCATAGAACATTGTCAAGGGAAGCAGATTGCTTTGATTATAATTAACAGAATGTCGACGGTAGTTACAAAGAAAATTAATTGTGCACGGAATTACTGTGGCGGGTAAAATATTATGAAAGTCCCCATTTGAAGGGTAAAATACGACTATAGGTAAGGTAACACTCGAATAGCTAACTGATTGACGTATCAATCAAAGAGCAAAAAATGAAAACAACCGTTCACTATTAGAATTTTAATTCTTATTTTAGGGTAAATGCGCTTTTGCGAAATCTAGAAGTATTTTTTACTGTATTAATCCATGCTTATCATCCTATGTCGAATCTATTTCTCGTTCATGCGCTCAACCTTAATACAGGGAATGTGGCCTTCGTGTTAAATCGTGATGCCATTTTAAGTTCGAAGAAATGTGAAGTTTCAATATAATGTTATGACACTTGTATTGTGTATGTAAACTATGTAAGCAATAGTCGGCAAGGGCGCTCACCTATATTTAGGTGGTTTGAATTTACGTGAAATAAATAGCTTGAAAGTAAAGCTAGTTATAAGTTTTCTCAAAACAAGCAAAGATGCGTTCAATAAGGGTTCCATTACAAGCTCAAAATAGGGAATATAGGGCAGGGCTGAAAGGGCCGACATAACGAAACACGTCCTCAGGGATCGAGATCCTGCCTTTCAGGGAAGGGACTTTCATGCTAAGGAGACGCAATAATGCGAAGATGTGATCAAAAATGCCCCATCGCCTTATTGAGCCGTTAAGTACCTCTACCGATGAGAAGGATAATATAAATATGATCTCGGCCAAAAGGATTGTATAGCGTGATACATTTGACGGGTGGATGTTACATATAAATAATGAAAAACCTTGGATAAATATTTAAAACGCGGGCAAAATATTCATAAAAGCAATATATATGTGATTAAATATTAGGTAGTGTGCTCGCAATTCGCAAGGTGAAGGCATGTGAGATATATCGACATGCCTTGCTGCCAAACGTCTTCACTTTCCGCAATGACTTCATATGTATGTAAACCTAACACAAATTTATTATACTGTTGTTTAGTAGGCACTTACAAACGTAGTGTTTTGCATAGCCTGTGATAGTTAAACTTGTTCTAGCAAATATTAGCATAACATTCATAAAACATGAGTGCTCGATAGAAAATACGAGTATAACCGTCTCTAGTCACTGCTACCTAAAAAAACATTCGGAACCCAAATAGGTAGCCGTTAAAAATTCTATATAAACAAAAGTTATTAACCAAGCAAAAATAAACAGGAAAAAAGAACGCATTTTGCGTCTTACGCATCTTTGAAATGTTGGGGAGATATAAAAGGCACGTACGAAATTTCTCTGCCTGCACGCCATTTCCCCCCTTGCATCAAAGTTTCAAGAACACAGAATTTACCCAGTTACCCGTAACTTTCAGAGTTATAAATAAGAACAACATTACGACTAGAGGGAATGAATAAATTAGATAACGTAAAATATATTGCCACCGATTTTCATAATTGATAAACGTTATTCAACTTTTGGATAATTTGATGAGAATTGGCGATTTATTGCAGTTACAAACAAACAAGGCAGATACATTCGCAAATACGAAGTACAAAACAAGTATTTGTTGCTAAGACCAAATGCAAAATCAACGATCGTTTATTTAGTAACTCAAAGTTTACCGATTCATTTGTTTGAGTATGGCTTCTCGCATAAAGAAAAATGTGATGCTATCACTCTTCGGCACGAGTTTCCTCAAAAGCCGGTAAAACTCCAAAATCACCCAAAGCAGTATAAAGTCAAAAGTTCCGCATGTCTATTCAATCTAACAGTCAGATAAAGCACCACCAACTTATCCGAGACTTCGGTAAGAATCTGAACTAACATTATTTCATTCTAACTTCACTTCCATTCTAGGAAGAGAGCGATGCTGTCAGCAGCAAATAAAAGTTTGTAGTGCCATTCACAGGTAAGCACGTTTCCAGAGAATAAATACGACCCACCATTCTAAACTTTTCGGTGCCAATTTCAAATTCAGAACACGAACATTTTAAGATAAAGTCGGGTCATTCTTTACGTTCAAATATTCAAGTCCTCGGTACTCTATGACCTTAAGGTCAACGTTCTTTCGATATAATAACGGTATTTGTAGTTCGTGCAACTATATGGTTCAAAGGTAATCGATTATTACTCATGATCTAAAAAATATTTGAATTGCACATTACTAAAGCTATTTTCTTTCATATGGTAAAATTTACATTTGAAAGAAAGGAATTGGTATTAGAGCATTTCTCAAAAAGCTTGAACATTTAGATCAGGTCGTCTTCCACTACATTTCCCAAATGTCACAAAATGTTTGTATGAAACGTTCCTTTTTTGTTACCGGATTCCTATACATTTTTGTTAACAAAAAAGGAACGTTTTGTACAAACATTTTGGGACGTTTTGGGAAATGTGGTGGAAGACGACCTGATCTAAATGTTCAAGCTTTTTGAGAAATGCTCTAATACCAATTCCTTTTCCGATTTTACGTAGCATCATTGACTCAAATTTAAGAATTACATATTAAGGAAGAAAATTTCTATCGAATGTCAAGGCAAATTTCATATGTTTACTAAAGCGAAAAATTGAGCTGACATAACCGATGCAGTTGTCAAGTGTGAATATTATGATGGTACCATGTCGCTTTAAGTTTTTTTACTTCAAAGCACATTTGATAACTTATGTAATTTCCATTTACATTTAGAAAAACTTGAAATCAATTATATCTCAACATCATTATAAATTATTCAAATCGGCGTAATCGGTCATCAATTTACCAAGTTTACAGGTCAGTCTAATCAATGATTGCCACAAGGCCATCGCCACTTCCTTGTTTAAAGTCGATGTTACGTCAAATATTTTCTCCAGATAGTTTTATGCAATACATATGTAAATAATAAATACATAAAAAGTATTTACGATTTACACATGTGCCGGCATTCGCCTTCCGGTCAGAATATATGAATATTTTTAACGTAAACCTTACCCTACTTATTGAAACGAACATACAATGTTAATAAAAAAACTAATCATGCATGTCAGGAAGGGATAGAAAAATGGCGGGTGGGATTGGATTTAGATCGAGAATGCACGTCAAAGGAATATGCCTGCTTTGATAGAGAAGCTTTTGCTCAGATGATCTAAATAAAACCTGATTACTTTCATATCCCAAACATCGAAATATCTCCTCATAATAATGTCTTAATAAGTATACAGCTTAAAATACATACTTAAAGTAGGTAGAATAAAAATAGATATATAAATTAAATAAAATGTCTTAAATTGATTATCAAATGTCATTATATTCCCAAATCTGTTATTTATCAACAAATTCCAAAGTAAGATTAATCGCAATAAAGCACGCACATAAAATATCGCAACCTTAAAGCCTCTTTTATTTCATGGTAGATAAAACTTAAGGTACAAGAGAGCTCAAGTTTTAATATAAATAACGCAAAATGTGCTTAAAACATCTTGAAGGCCTTTGGTGGACGCGCAGCCGTGAGAAGGAGGGTTTTATGAAACTTGAATCGCTAGCTTAGCCAACCCTTTATAATATAAAAATAAAATTGACGTTATGATGTAAAATAAAGCATACATTCCAGCCATTTTTCATGTTCTGTTAACAGTAAATAGGAGCTTTCTGTTCTATATTGACGATTTAGCATTTTTTTATAATATATACGTTTGCCATGCCCTTGTCGGTACGTTTTGTTTTTTGGTTTTTATTATCGAAACTACGAAAGTAGTCAAATTTTAAATGCATTATCAGACGCTCATCAAACAAATATTTTTTATACATATTAACAAAAAAAGGGAATCATATTTACATAGACTTATCCTTTACAGTTACGAGGCTTGCGGAGTTATCCATGAGTTATAATCACGTTTAATAAAAAATATGACATGAACTGTGTTACACTACTCTATAATATAAAAATAATATTAAAGTTACTTTACAGACATTTATCATTTTAAGGTTTATAACAATACCTAACATTTTTAATGAAAAGAGATCCAAAAGTATTTTACAGTCCGACTAGTGAAGTTACGAGTTTTGCAATGTAAACTGCGATTAATAATCACGATTATCATGAATTAAAAACATAACATGAACTAAAATCAGGTAATTATAAAATATACAATTATTTCAATTAATCGAGTGCGATCACGCTAACCCAAATAGTTGTGTATTGTAAAACCGTTTATCGATAAATATAAATAAACCTTATTCTGGCTTTATTTACGCAACTGTAATAAAAAAAAAAGTGTTCGTGTAGGTAATTCGAGGTTCGCAGCCTAGCCGGCGCCGCACGCGATTGGAGTCCCTCACTGGCGCCTTTACCCTGTCGAGCACCCTTTGAACGAATGGAACTAATGTCAGCTGTCATATTGGCAGGCTTGATTTTGAATGAAAAGGCGCGATATTGATGGATCGTGCCGTGCATTGTACTGGGAAAATCGAAAATTGTAAATTTCTGTCAGCCGTCTCTCTCAGTCTAACGAAGGCGTCTTCACAGTGACAGAGACAAATGGCCGAAATTCACGAAGGTCGCGGTAGGGCTGTTGACATCGTAATTATATCGACGACAACCACCACTATTATCTACTAATTGCATTCGGAGGGCCTTACTTACGGCACTGAGGCCCTACCGCGAACCACGAACTAAGTGTTGCCTCTCTGTCACACTTACGTACGAATTCACAAGTGCGAGCTGTGAGAGAGATGCAACACTTCGTTCGTGGTTCGCGGTAGGGCCTCTGGTCTCACCGCGAGCTACTAAGCTATGAACTATGGGTCTATGGGCTTTAAACACAAACAAAAGATACGCACTCCGTGTAAAATAGAGACACGGTTATACTATAGCTTAGTAGCTCACGGTGAGACCAGGGTCGCGTTTTATAAAGTTACATTTTACAATTTTGTCTCTCTAACGCACGCACATATGGGATATAATAAAATAGACTGAATCCAGAAAACTTCATATGACTGATATGATTTTTAACTTCAAATTTAGTCAGTAATCATGGGCACATTGTATATAGCGACACTAATAAAGATGTAGAACAAACGGGATCGCGACCTTACTCTAAATTTTAACAATATTGAACAACAAACGAAATAAATATGTAGTACCAACTTCGACAGCAAAAGAAAAGTTGAAAACATCGGCCATGTTGGCTAATATAATATACGTAATAACTCGAAAAGTCGATCAGTCAGAAAAGTCGATCGAGATCAGTTAAAAAACTAATAACCAACTTTGTACTTTCTAGTTTCTCTCCAGTTTATCGGTATACGCACCTTAGTTACCTAATGCAACCTTAGTTCTATATATGTACCCTTTATGTACCTAAGTAACTATTTCATACGCCAGAAAACGAAATATATCCCACTGCACCTTATATACTTTTTTTTACTTAAGACAATATCTTGTCGTAGTTTGAATGCTAACCCTAAACTTGGCAGAATTAAAAAAAATCGTGCGTTCTAGCCTCTTCGCCGCTGATTAGAGTAAAAAATTCTGTCCTTAAAAAATACAAAAAGTATGTATCTTTTAAGATGCACTGCCAAGTTAAGGACAATGAAGTACTAGAATTTTAATTGCAGGCTGCAGGCGCTTATTATTTTGGATTCCAGCGAATCCAGCGTTATTGATGATAAGCGTCATTTCCAGATGCTACAGTGTCGTAATTTCAATTCTAATAATGACACACTAGAATTCAAATTCGAAGCAAGTATTATTTTGGAATACAGCGTTGTTGTTACAGCGGCTACAGAAAGACATCAATCTGTGAAAATATATATGTCTTATCTATCACGATTCATGAAAGCCCGTAGAAGTTAGAACTATAGCGAAAATCGGAAACTGCAAACAAGCGTTCTCTCTGCCACTCCTACGAAGGTATCACCGGAATGACGGAGACAGGTAAACTAACGATTTTCTAAGTTCCAGGCTTTAGGCCATACCAAATGGTCAACGTCATATTAGACGGCACACCGCTTGCATGCGCCGCGGTGTGCCGTCTACTATGACGTTTACATACGCTACAACGCGCACGCCACGTTCACGTGCTGCACACGCATCCGGTGTGGAATGGCCTTTAGTAAAATGGTTTCGTTTTTAACCTTTAGTTACGGAGCCCTAACGGCGACGTCTTAGCACGGAGGCTCAATTAGCGGAGATTGTGGAGAGCTCTCAAATCGAATATTTCCTGTCCTTACTTTTTGCTGACACCTTAAGTACTATAATCTAGACTGCTGCCAGTTCGATAATGATACTAGTTCACTCATTTGAAACCTTGACAGGATATAGACAGGAATATAATTGAATGGTTGATTTTTTTCTGCTTCCCTATGAAATCCGTAAATAGCGGGGATTTTTCTCTGTCACTCCTATAACGCATTCGTTGAAATTACATACTTAGTAAAAAAAATACGAGTGATTTTTCGGAATTAAAAGTACTTTCGGAATTACCCTAAGCCAACTTACGATAATACACCGTGTTTTTATTAATTTCCGTTAAATTAAAGGGAAGCTTATTTAGGTCAAAAATAATCAATTTGTCTAAGAAACTAGTACCTTAACCCTTACTGTTATTGAGTTATTAAAAAAATTAGTTTAATGACTGAACAAGTGTATTGCAACCTTTATTACATTCTAATGAAACTTATTTTGACATGTGCCGTCAGTCACCTGAGATCTTATTCTTAAGGTTATCTCACACTTGCTATTTAAATTATTATGTATGAAAACGAAAGAAAATTTTTTTCACGAATTAAACAAAAGCCGATATACTAGGCAACTTCTATTAATGTCCCAAATAACCTGTCCTATTTAACGGAAATCAATAAAAACACGGTGTATATATTATGTCATGGTATGTATGATACATACCTAAATAATTTCATTCCTTTCCCATACCTAGCTGTACTACCGACCCCAGTACCAACATGTCGCACACTGCCGCAGACATCCTGAAGGGTTTTCAATATTCATGGAAATACCGCCTTTAATTTACTCGAACAATACTGTCCTACCACTGAAGCAGACGGAAGAATTCATTGCCGGTATCAACTCTATTCAAACGGGTTAAGATTCAAAATTATTGATTGTTTTGTACCTACCTACATCTATTTACAGAGCTATTTTTTATAATGTAAATCAACGATTATTACGTAAATCTCTTTTCAAGTGAAATAAAATCGAAAGAAATACTTAGTACCTACATTACATTAGTAAGTAAAGTCAAAGATGAGTACTACAGTTTAACTGTAGTTTAAAATGCCTTTTTCATCACACTTGCTGTCTAGGCGCGCCATTGCTTGCATGCGTAGCGGGAGAAATAGAAATATCAGTACGTCATAGAATAATAATTATTTTGTCTTAAAATTTATTTATTAACAAACAAGTAAAGCAATACACATACACAAGAACGCCAATAATTTTGACAGTGACAGCTACCTTCATTAAAGTTTCCCTGTCAAGTCAGGGCCCCAGCCTTCATTTATATTTCATAGCCCTCCATACAAATTAGCTGTCTACGTTCCTTCGTTTCTGTTGACTTCCCGTGAATATGGACGTTTATGTATTCCCTGTGTAATGGTTCTTTTGATGTACCTACATAATTCAATTACTTGTTGTTAATACAGGTTGATTTTTTTTCATCATCGGCCTATATCAGTCCACAGCTGGACGTAGGCCAGTGTTAAGGGGGGGGCAAGGGGGGCAAGTGCCCCCCTGGCCCCCCTGGATCCACGCCTGCTAAGAGGTGCTACAAATGTACAAACTAAACAAACTTTTTGAGATGCTTCAGCAAACATCACATTGTAAAAGACTATTAAAGATGAGTACTGCAGTGCAGTGTTATTCACTAAGGAAACCGCCTTGCTGTCAGCGCTGTGTCAGCGCTGCGGCAGCGTCGAGCCTAAAAATGGTATTCACTAATGCACTTTAAACGACACTAGTGCTCGGCGACGAATGCGGCGTGAGCTGGAACTACACGGCGTCGAGAGTTTGACGTTTAATGTACGAACTTCGTATTCTCTAACGAAAAACTGCGACGAAGTCGCCCACAACCTCGCTCACAGCCTTCCTAATGTCAAATAAAACAGCTAGGATTTTAGACAAGGCTGTCTCGACGTCGAGCTCGTTGACGAACGCAGCGTCGAATGTGTGAATAAGAGAATAGCATAGCTGAGTAGTTACTAAATCCAGTCTTTCTCATTCATCATCATTTGTCTAACTGTCTGAAACAATTTCCCTTTATTATTTTCAAAGTTACATGTCACGTCTTTTAAAAAGGTCTGCTCTTGAAAAGTGACCACTGGACAGTCAAAGACAAAATAAGGCGTATACAAAAACGTTCAAAAGTGTGTCCCAGTGCACTCTAATTCTGTGTAATAAGAACGTCGTAACATATTTATGAGCAGATAGGTACTTATTTTTGCACTTGACTGGACATTTCGCCGGTATAGTTACTAAACCTAGTATGTGCGACACTTCATTGATGGAATAAATGCCCGTAGGTAAGCATAGTGAAATAAAGGTGATATTTCCAAGAAATTGTTGCTAGATCCGATGATGAGTGATCACAATGACGATTTAGTACTTTGAAAAGGAATAATTAATGACAGAATGTGGGAGTTACGGACAAAACATTTTTGTTCTTTCGTGTGACCTTTAAAAGGCATATACAAAATAAGATCGAGTACTCTGCCAGTAACAAGGAATAAAGTGTCGCGAAGCTGTCAAACTTTTTGAACACGTAACAATAAGTAATGTTGCTTAAAGTTAAGATTGACTTTATATTTAAAGTTTAATGAATTTTCAAATCGAAAATCAGAAATATACTAAGATTGAAATACCTTTCTGAGTTATATAACTACCTAGTAGGTACCTAAGTGCCTATAAATGTTAGGTATCCGAGTTTAATGTTACTTATGTTATTAATAGCTGTTGGTACTCCATATAATAAATAATAAATAAATAAATAAATGCACAACAAAACTGCTTCAGTCTCCTGTAATAAAAGTTACAGGTATCTAGCTTAGTAGGTAAATAAACCTGTGGATAATAGCTTTATTCACATAGTTAGCTAGAGGGTAGATTTTAGTTAAAAATTGAATGAAAACCCAATGACCCGACCTAATTATTAAATAGGAATAACATTAAAACAATAGTCGCCACTATTCAACACAACCTGAAAAGTGACGGAAATTGCACCAAGGATTAAAAGAGCACTATTTCGAAATAGGTCGCAGCCTCCCAGCAATTACAGGCCCACCAACGTATCTATCCCACCGTTTAAGCTAAAATGAACCTTAACACAATTATATTAAAAGCTTCCTCATGTGCAACTCAAAAATTTGCTCCTGCATGCGACGGATGTTCGCAGGACGTTCCACAGCCCTATGGTTGCATTTTCTCAGGAGTAAAAAGGCTTATGTTATACATGTTTCTGTGGTCGTTACGACATTTGCTTTTACGGGAATGTGTTGCCAGTAAGTTTATTACGCGACAATCTGCTGACAGGATCGGTGAATACATTGTACGAATTAGTGACATTTGGACACATCCAAGTCATCCAACACATAGAATGTACACTTGCACAATTGACGTCAATGATATATTTATGGATAAACTGCCAAAAAACTGCCTGTTTATAATAGGAATTTATGGCTTTGACATTACGGTCGTGTAAATAAGATGGCACTTGAACTGTAGGTAATGATTATCTTTAACGTCGACTGTACGCTTTGAAACAGCGGAACTATCGCGAACTACGTAAATCGTAACTTTCATGCATTTTTCTCTGTCACTCTAATGACGCCTTAGTTGGAGTGACAGAGACAAATCCCGGAAATTTATGAACTTCCATGTTCGCGGTAGCAGGCCAGAAGGCTAACTTACTAATGTTTGTCTCTTTCAGTCTAATGACCGCGTCATCAGCGTGACAAAGACAAATGCACGAAAGTTACGATTTCCGACGTTCTTTGCATAAAAGTCCTTCATCCTTCATCCGTCAGTCATTAGAGTACCTAACAGGGAGAAATCCTCGAAATTTGCGGATTTCGAAGTTCGCGGTAAGGCCGCCAGATCTAAGAAATCCCGTAAAAGTGGATTTAATACATATTTGTAAGAAAATTCTGGCGGAGTAAATCCAAGACAGTCTATTTACATTCAAATCGGTGATTGTTCCTTAAATTAGACCATTAAGGTTTCAACAAAGTTCCTATTCGTCGCTTTATCCAATTATTCAATTAACCCAAATTTCGGTTCGTGAACGAATCGAGATTGCATGAGGTCCTTAGAGCTATCTCGATAAATACCTACTTAGAAATTTAAAAAAAAATTAAGAATCCAGCAAGTTCGAGTAAAAGAAAACAATCTCCAAATAAAATAAATATTTAACATAAAGTAGGTTATTTATTTGTAGCTTGTGTAAGGTATACCTAATCATATATTTTTTCTCCTTTGACATCAAGTAAAGTTGAACGTAGGTATATTTAGGATATAAACTGGCTTATAAACGAAACTATTTACTCCCAGAGAATCCGCGCTCAGGTTATATTTTATTGTGCTCACAAAACACTAAATTTGACCTATTTATCTGTTAATCCTGCAAAACAAAGGATTCCTCGAATCCTTCAAAAGTCGGTCACTGCATTGTGCATCGCAACTGCAACTATTCCGGGCTGCGAACTTTTAAATGCTGTTAATTGCACGGGCACTGAATTTCTGCAATACATTTCCTAGGACGGATGTTTTGCATACCTTTAAAATCGATATGCGCTATAGGCTTATCTTATGGACTATGGTTTACTGCATTTCTGCTACATTTTTCTCAGGTCAGAATTAAGAGAAATTGTTAGCTTAATGAGATGAAGAAAACAGGTTAAAATTAAACAATTTAATTTACTATGTCGAATCACGAATGTCAAACTCATATACCGACTCATTAATAGAATACAATGAAAGAAAGAAAGAAAAAACATTTATTTATGACACAACATAGACATTAAAACATAAAATAAACATAAATGTAAGTAAAAAACTAAGTGCCACAAAATGGACTGGAATTCAGTTTATTGCTGGGCTGTAAGCACAGCCCAGAGCTGGTCTTCCATTGGAGCCATTTGGATATTTCAATAAAAGGTACTTACCTCATTCTCAGTTGACGCTCAAGTTTCTGTACGCAATTCAGAGGGTAGACGCCCATAGTATGTATGTACGAACGTAGTATACACTATAAGGCTAGTTCACGAAATAAAGTAGCCATTGCTGTATTTTTTTTTTTGTATCAGACCATACCTTAGTATGGGTGGTATTACAAAGAAAGGCTGTTTGCCTATCTTCTCGGACGCTGTGGTTGATATTTATATCAATTTCTCCATAGTTACGGACTTTTATTTAGACTTCTGGATTTAAGTAGTGTTTCTTCTTATTTTACCAGTTTGGGTCATTTAGTTTCCCAATGGGTCTTAACTAAATTACAATAGCGATACTATAATAAACTGTGAAACTCGTGTCTACAATTTTTATTAACTATTTCAAGACTAACATTGTTGAAATCGTCTCGGAAGTTCGCACTGTTTTGGGCGTGAACTTTCGCATTAAGCATTAAGTATCTGAAGTTATTTTGATTTTGACGACATTTCAGCGAATGTTTTTAGATATTGGATTGTTAAACATAAAACAGAAGAATCAATTTACAGTCCCATATCTGTTAGAACTACATGGGACTGTTGCGTAACAGTAGAGACTGATTTTACGATGGCTACTTTATTTCGTGAACAAGCTTTACAGGTCTATCTTTCCCATAAGACATTGTCTCCTTATTCTTATGCGCTGTATTATTTTAATGTCTATTTAGAAATTTGGTCATTGGTCAAGAAACATGGCTAATTTTCTGAATGGCTTCAGATTTTCCCCTAGCTTTGACATTTAACTGTTTATACGCCCTAGGCACGCATAGTCTATATTTAGCCGGTCTCGGGCCGGGTCACTAATGCCATGACGTCACGGGTCTGACCGAGGCCCTTCTATTTCTGTGCTTAGATGGCAACATTGGTCACTATAGATTACCTCACCTAGATTCTACATCTTTAGATACCATACCTATAAGTTGGGACCCTTTAAACAAAGCGTGAAGAAGCATCTAGCGGGCCAGCAAGGCGGTGGCAACTGACAGGTTCAGGTTAATGCTTGTCTGTCTGTTCGGGCTGTACTTTTCACATACGATCAGGTGGAGTGGAGCCACTTTGTTGTGCCAACATAAAAAAAAAATATTTTTTTCTTCTCCCTGCACCTTTCGACTAGGGCTCCCGATATACGTACTATTCGCCGAACCGTAGCTCCGTGTTCTTAACCCCGGCGGTACTAAGATCACGAATTTCACAGTCACGCCCAGATACGTACCCGAATCTTTGTTTGTATACGTATCTACGAATCTTGGCTTCGTTCTGGCAACGACTGCTCGTGGCATGGATCCGGCCGGACTAATTACTATGCTAACAAATAAGGCCTATTATTGAATAACAGGTTGTTTTTAAAGTACGTATGCTCTGAATCGGGACGAACGGTATTTTATTGATTAGACTTGCATTTTTCGTATCGATTTATGTTATAGAATAACGTGGTAGGTACTGTGTTCTATATAACAAGCGATGGTGTTATTTATGGATTAGAATTTATATTGTGATTTTGAATCACCAGATAGAAAAATTAAAAAAGAATTTAAAAATATTTGGCCAAATTGCTATACATAAAAGATAATACAGTCGAACATTTAAGTTTATTACCTGACAGGGCGGCCCTTTTGTAGATAAGACCTATACTAAGAATTTGCACGCGCAAAGTAGCTATTAACAATAGTTTGTCTGCGATGTAATTGACCACACGTGGTAATTTTACTGATAAATATGTTAACTTGGGCTTTACCTGGTACACCTTTTGTTTGTGAAGTTGAATGAAATAGCCGCATCTTTGTTTTGATATAGATAAGCGGGGATGTTTTAGTAAATTTGAAAAGGGCAATTTCGGGTTTTGGTTTTATACGTGTTTAGTCACTAATAAGATTGCAGGCCGGACAGACTTAGCGAGAGTTTAGTCGAATTTAAATTAATTGTTTTTTATTATTTTTACTGTTAGTGAGAAGATAGCGTTTTTAAAGTGTATTAATAATAAAGATCAGTTGGGTGTGGAGTTATGCCACCAGGGTCGGTGACACAGCTTCATGCACTTTGTGCAATGATCGTACGAACAATGAGTTTTCGTGTCGTGGTGGTACAACAGGATCGATAGGAAAGCATTCGAAAGCGGTGCACCTAAAATCTCCCGTCATCGTCACGACATTCAATGAGTTAGTATATTGTATTTTTTAATTATATTGCTTTTTAATATCCTTTTATATTTTAAAAGTTCCTTATTTTGTAGGAAATAACGCTGTAAATGTGTATATTTATGACGCATTTATTTTGTTCCTGAGTTATGGGTTTCCTAGTATAGATTAATCGTTGTCTGGTACCTTCAATATTGATTTATGTATTTATTTATATCAACTTTATTGCACGAAAGAAAAACTTAAATTATGATATTTAGAACTAAGAAAAAATATTTACTCCGCACTGTGTTATGTATTTTTTAAATTCCGTTCACATCTCATTATTAAATTAGGTAAATAATACATGACAATGTGTCAGTTTTTATTAATATTGAACTCAGAAAATATCTATATTTTACAATTCTGCCCTCCTTACCTTAAAAAGTAAAATATTAATATGTAAAATTTAATCTCAGTAGGTACGTATACACGTTATCATACTGAAATTAAGTACAACTAAGTTATCGCACTTTACGTTAGAAAGGCAATTAGGTAACCACTAAATTAGATTCACAAATATCACGGAACATTCTCATCCGTTTTCCTTAGTCCTTAAAGACAACGCATCGAATCGTCACTCAACAACGCGGGCGGAACGGATCTGCGTGTAATTAAGATACGTATCCCCGTGTACACGTGTATACGTAACTTTATTGATACGTAGCCGTGTAACACGCAGGAAACGGGCCTTAAAACCGTGGCCGTGTAACACGGCAACGGGGATCCGGCTACGGTTACACGAATCACGGTCACGACCACGAGCCCTACTTTCGACTAGGGCTCCCGATATACGTACTATTCGCCGAACCGTAGCTCCGTGTCCTTAACCCCGGCGGGTACTAAGATCACGAATTTCACAGTCACGCCGAGATACGTACCCGAATCTTTGTTTGTATACGTATCTACGAATCTTGGCTTCGTTCTGGCAACGACTGCTCGTGGCATGGATCCGGCCGGACCAATTACAATGCAAACAAATAAGGCCTATTATTGAATGACAACTTATTTTTAAAGTACGTATTGAGTATTATACTCTGAATCGGGACGAACGGGATTTTATTGATTAGACTTGCATTTTTCGTATCGATTTATGTTATAGAATAACGTGGTAGGTATATACTGTGTTCTATATAACAAGCGACGGTGTTATTTATGGATTAGAATTCATATTGTGATTTTGAATCACCAGATAGAAAAATGAAAAAAAGAATGTTAAAAATATTTGGCCAAATTGCTATAGGTACATAAAAGATAATACAGTCGTTCATTTAAGTTTATTACCTGCCAGGCGGCCCTTTTGTAGATAAGACCTATGAAGAATTTGCACGCGCAAACTAGCTAACAACTAACAATAGTTTGTATGCGATGTAATTGACCACACGTGGTAATTTTACTGATAAAA
>JALPQI010005160.1:0-73089 GCA_025490895.1 Thaumatotibia leucotreta | reverse complement strand
ACTTAAGTATCTACACCATTTTTTTTTTAATCTAATCTTGGACCCAGCTGACAGTATTTATTATCTCTTAGTTACCGTTAAAAAAAAAATATTTTAGCCTTTATAATGTCCCACTGCTGGGCACAGGCCTCCTCTCATATACAGGGTGTATCTTTTGCAACCGGCAATATTTAAGGAGGCGATTATATAGCAGATATAGAACCCAAATCAATAAAAAAAGTGAACCTTAATTTGACCTAAAATTTTCCCTTATTTCCATAAACGTCCAATGTAAAGTGAGCCATAAACTGCTAAACATTGAATTTCCTCGACCGTACTACAAATACACAGTTGAAAGGTTTAACGGCATTTTCAACACCTCCCACACTAAAAAAGTTTTGTATTTCGCCGTCTCGTATTAATGTCTTGTACAGTTGCCATCAGAAATATCGATACAGCCAGAGTGCTCACAAATATCTGAGCACGCCTCTATTGTCATAGCGTAAAGGTGCATTTAGACCAAACGAGCAAACGAGCCTAAACCTGTACTATGACACAAAGGGATAGAGAGAGGCTGGAGGCATTTGAGATGTGGTGCTGGCGCAGAATGGAGGGAATAAAGTGGACAGATAGAGTAACAAATGAAGAAGTGCTGAGGCGAGTTCAAGAAGAGAGGACATTACTGGCAACAATAGACAATAGACGAGGCAAGATGGTTGGCCATCTCATTCGACATGATGACTTTTTGAAGAACATTATAGAAGGAAAAGTGGATGGAAAGAGAGGAAGGGGAAGACCAAGAATAAGATACACTGACCAAATAAAGGAGAAGGCGAACGTCATGTCGTATGAGGAGGTGAAGAGGACTGCTGAGGACAGAGGAGTGTGGAGACAGCTGCATATGGCTACACCGACAAGAGCTCAGAGCTCTTAAATTTAAAGAAGAGAAGAGAGAGCAAACGAGCAGTGGGGGATAGAATGAGCGTTCGCTCGTTTGGTCACAATCCACCTTTAGAGTGCGTGTTCAGATGTTTTTGAGCACCGTAACCTTAAGGTGCATTGAGACCGAACGATCATTCGCTCATTCTATCCCCCACTCTACGAAATCCGTTCGTTACACAAAACGTGATTCGTCGAAATTCGTTGATTTCGTAGAGTGGGGGATAGAATGAGCGAATGCTCGTTTGGTCTAAATGCACCTTTAGAGCGCGTGTTCAAATATTTTTGACCACCATAACCGTTTCGATATATCTGATGAGTGTATGAGTCAGTGTTAATGATGCTAACAGGTCTAACAAGTGCGGATATAGCGGATAAACTTCATTAGGACTTATGCGTAATGTTTGAAGTGAGATTAATTTGGACACGCTAATACGTGAGTAAGATGACCTAAATCCACAATACAAAAGGCCGAGTAAAGTAACAGAATAACATTTACAAGCACAGAAAGTGATAATTTTCCGCACGTGTGCGGGAATTGTTTTCATAGAACTTTTCCGCACGGTCTGGTTGCTACTGCCAAGATAGTCTGGATTTCCTCGCATAATGCATTGTAAAGTTTGAAATGATAATACATGTTGAAATGTAGGCTTTTTACAGGCTGATGTCGGTGACTTTAAAACACGAGCTAATGGAGTAAGTACGAAAAAAATAAGTACATATAAAAATAAGTACGTATAAATCACGACCGAAGGAAGTGCTTTAAATCGACAAGACTTATAGGCCAGTCATTTTAGCTGAAATTTGGTAAGAATCTCGGAATTCGAGATACCCAGCTGTAACTTTGTAAATAGTTCTATATTGACACCCTTAAAGTTGTCTCAAAACCTACATATGGTAGGGTGTACGCAACTATTAAATTGCAAGGTGAAAAGGTCACAAAAATCGTCTTTTTGCGCTTTTTTTGTACATATTTCTTTTCCTATGGGTTTTTTACTCTTTATATGTATGACAATATTGTACAATACAAAATTCTCTACAACTTTTGCATAAAAACATTTTTTATACGTTGAACCGTTTTCGAAATAGACGGCGGAGCGCGCGGGGTAAGAGCATCACTTTAGGTCAACCGGTGCCTCCGGTCGAAAACGCGCTATATATAGTTGAATAACTATCGATAAATCAATGATTTATAATATTTATAGTAACAATTTTTTATGTTATATCTTTTTCTTCATGCTAATTAAATCTCTATTCATTAAATTATACTTATAATTTTAAAGTGGAATCCTGAGCGAAATGAGAGTTTCAAGAGTTAACGCCCAAGACAATAGTTATTTGTACAACATGAGAGCAAAGTACGTATTTGATGCGAGTGTCAGTTTTGAGTCTTGAGCAAGCGAAAGATTCTTTTATAGAATCACGAGCGTAGCGAGTGATTCTGTAATAGAATCTTGAGCGTAGCGAGAGACTCGAAAGACACGAGATTCAAATAACTTTGCTCTCAAGTTGTACATACAACTTTTTACCTCAGCATGGAGAAAAGGAAAATATGTTATTAAACATTTATACGTGCCATCCCGTTATTTTTTGTTTATGTTTTACCATTATGTTTGTAACAGAAAGTACATAAGTATAACTACAAAAAAAATGAAAGCTCATAAAATTTTATAAAACAGTTATAATTATTTAGAAATGAACTCGTGTCGAATTTCTGAACGCGATTCTGACTCGCCTAGTACCACGATATCCGTCCGTTTTAAAACGGCTGTCTTTCTCTCTGTCACACTTATATATAAGAGCGATAGAGAGGTGGAATGACGGACGCCAATGTTATGTATGCTTGGTGGTAGGGGCCATATGCCGTTCGGATACAAGGAATCGGGTCCGATAAAACGCGTCGTCTAATACAACTGGCTGAATACGCTAGGATGCCATGAACGAAAAAAAAAAAATGCATATTATGACAATTTATAACGTAACATTTTTCATCTCTGTCTTTTACTAACAAGTGAAAGAAACAAAAGAAAAAGTTGAAGTCTAAACGTCATGGAAAACAACATTCACTCAGTGAGCAAAATCGCACTTTGCTCACTGATTTCGCGAATCAAAAGAAGTCTTTTCGAGCTGCTGAGGTGAAAAAATAATTTTGATACCGTGTGACATATACCTACCCTGATTACCGTGTTTCACACCAACTATGAGAAAAATAATAGACGTTACATATTTAATATTATTGCGTATAATGGATTCGTAATTGATTACGTACGCTTGCTATTTATTTTCATATTTTATTGTTATTTTTAGGCTAGCAACAGAAAGTCCTTCAACAGAAAAGTGCCACTTTGATCCCTCCTAGCAGGGAAAAAAAAAACCCGTGTTTGAATAAGTGGTGTGAAATAGTAGATTGTGTTTGTGGGATCAAAACGGTATATTTCCGGCGTGGGCGTATATTGAATCCTGAATGAAGTGACGGATTCAACTAAAGTGGAATCCTGAGCGTAATGAAGGATTCAAGCGTTAACGCCCAAGACGTAATAATTTTGATACCGTGTGACACATACTGCTTATCACACCACCTATGAGAAAAATAAAAGATATATATCACATATTTAATATTTATGCAAATAATCGATTCTGAAGAAATTTTTATCAATTATGAACGTACTGTTATTTTTTATTTATTTGTTTTAATATTTCTTTGTATTTTTTTAGGCTGGCAATAGAAAGTCCTTGAACTGAAAAGTGCCACTTTGGTCCCTCCTAGCAGGGAAGAAAAGACACGTATTCGAATAGGTGGTGTGAAAAATATTTTTTCATCAGAGCGACTCGAATAAAGGGGTTTTTCTGCTTGAAACTAGTGAGTCAAATGCAATTTTCCTGAGAGATTGAAAAAAAAACTTTAATTTTTTCCGTATCGTTGCTTATGCTAGTCGTAGGTCATATTTCCATGCTGCGGGGTATAATGCAAACTTCGAACATATAAACTTCATTATAATCCGTCACTTTCATTTCGTTACGAAAAAAAAGATAGATATAGAATATATTATCTCGATTCGTCATTCGACTTTGAAACCTTCGTAGTAGGCCCTCAAAAAGCGGGAATGAATAACTCGTTCGGATGCAAAATAAAATTCTACCTCATGTTAAACTTGTATAATAATAATATTTTCTTACGAGGATTACACATAAAATAAAACTACGAAAACGGATAAACTCGCATATATTAACTAATTTTAACTTCATTCCGACGTTTCGAACACTTTACAGGGTTCGTGGCCTGCGGATGACTGAGACTCCGCAGACCACGAACCCTGTTAATATACCCTGCTAATATACGCGAGTTTATCCGTTTTCATAGTTTTATTTCTTGTATAATAATATTAAACCTATAAAAAATCTTTAGGCGTTGCACTTTGTCAGTCAATTCCTTAATACCGCTCCTATCGCTGACTGGTCGCTCGGAACTGTTCTCCAAAGTCTGAACTCTCTGTTCTAGGCTACCAATACGATTACCGAGCTTCTCGACTGTGATAAATTCTCAAAATTAGAGTTGATATTAGATAGCTCCAGACGCAATAAATATTTGTTCAACAAAAGAGCAAAGCAGATTTTTGGTGCGTGTAAATGTTGAGTCCCGAGCAAGCGAAAGATTCTATAACTGCGCGTTGAGGGATTCAAAGATACGAGATGCAAATGTGAACACTCTCGTGTGGAAGCTCTCGCTTACGTGAGCAAGGTAAGTGTTGTTAAATAAATTAATATGAAAAAATAACTGGAATAGTTAGGAAAAAAATGATAAAATAGAATAATATAATTTATAAAAATGGACAAATAGTTATAATCATTGATTTATCGTTAGTTCCTCAGCTATAGATGGCGCGTTTTCGACCGGAGGCACCAGTTGACCTGAAGTGATGTTTTTACCGCGCGCTCTCCGCCGTCTATCTCGTAAACGGTTAACGGTATAAAAAATGTTTTTATGCAAGAGTTGTAGAGAATTTTATATTCTACAATATTGATTATACATATAAAGAGTAAAAAACCCATAGGAAAAGAAATATTTACAAAAAAAGCTCAAAAAGACGATTTTTGTGACCTTTTGACCTTGAAATTTAATAGTTGCGCACACCCTACCACATGTAGGTTTTGAGACAACTTTTAGGGTGTCAATATACAAGTATTTACAAAGTTACAGCTGGGTATCTCGAATTCCGAGGTGAAACTACTAAAATGACTGGACTATTACGAATTGCCTTTTCGCACGTGTTATATTGCGACGTTTTTCAGTACATTAGATAGATAGATAGATAGATTTCGACCGTAACATAAAATGAACCACTTCTCACTTCTCGCACTAGCGCGTCAAAAAGCAACAAACGTTTCGAACTTCCGTTTTTTCGCACTTGTATCGTAATATACTATAATTATGTCCTATGCTTGGCCTTAAGAAATTCGCCAGTATTAAATTTAGATCCATAACATCCAAGTCCCTAGTATGCAAATCACTATTGATCAGTAACCAATACCCAAAACAGGGCGGGACACCAAACCCCTACGGCGTACACAAACAAAAGGTATCCATGTGTCAATGCCACGAAAAGGCACCACAGCGTCTCAATTATAAACGACCTGTGCGAAAAGAGAAGGCATCTTTCAGCGACCACGTCCATATATCTCACGTGACTTCACTTCCCAAACGCACTTCCAAAATATCGAAGCTTTAGGTACATTTACGGTTCCGTTTTCCACTGAGTTACTATTCTCCTCCGTTACGTCTTTATTCCATTGAGCTATATAATAATGGAATTGACAAACGACATGCCGTCTCCATACTAATCCATACCACATATTGGAATTCACCCTAATATTCATTGATAAGCCAAATTGATATTTAGAATTGTCGTAATAAAGTTCGAATTGGGATCAAGCGATATTGACACAAAGTAAAACATTTGCGTTTATAGAATCAAAAAGAAATGACAGTTTTTACGCCAAATACGTCGGCGGGTGAAAGAAAAATCAATATTATGAATGTAAATAGGTACACAATATTGCTATCATCCATTGTAAAAAAATGAGTATTTAAAGATTAGTATTAATTAAGGTGCATTCAGACCAAACGGAGGCTGACAGTTAGTAGATAGTTATCAATGCTATCATCAGACGTAAATGCAACACTGTCTTCGTCGCTTACGCTATTTTCCCAAACCATAGCGGCAATATAATATCAATTACGTGTACATCAAAATGTTGTTTGCATACGTAATTTGATAAGAGGCTTTGCAATCTTGAATAAGTTTTGGGGCACAAGGGTGGGTATTCTGTATTTAAACGCGAATATTCAGGTTGTGGGTCTAAATTATTTTCGTTGTCTTATTTTGTGTCCCTAAAAAACGTTACCCATACGCAATATTAAATATTTGTGATAAATAAATACAAATTTTGTTCCTTGGTCATGGCTGTCTATGTATTTAAGTATCTATGTCTTGTCTCTATCTATTATATACAGGGTGGCCCATTCAAATCGGTCAGTATGGGAAAGACTGAAACTATAAGACATACGAAGATTTGTTCTTAGGAACCATGTCATCGATTTTGATAAAAAGAAAAACTGCATTCATATATTTGAAAAATAAACTGTAGGTACCCAGCCAGGGAATCGAACCCGGTTGTTTTGAAAAAATAAACATACACTATTTCTATTCAGATATCGTTTGTGTAGGTCTTAAGCAGTAAATGTCTCTAAGAAACATGATGTCTAAAATTAATGGAATTCATTGTTTTCACGTACTTAAATTTATTTTACTAGGTATTTATTGTGTAAATGTTAAGAAAAAAAAATTTTTTTTCGTATTTATCAGCGCAGTTTCCTTATTATCAAAATCAATGACATGGTTCCTAAGAACAAATCTTCTTATGTCTTATAGTTTCAGACTTTCCCATACTGACCGATATGAATGGGCCACCCGGTATATCGTCGCCTGGTACCCACATCACAAGCCTTAATTGAGCTTACCGTGGAACTAGGTTGATTTGTGTAAGATGTCCCACGATAAAATAATATATATATTCCGTAGACATGATTTATATAGTGGTCGTTTGCCGAAAGTAGCTATCGTAGTCTACGGACGCTTGCAACTCCATAGGTCTCACTTGCACGTTGAAGACTATGCCTTTTACAAAAGGGCCTAAAGAATGGTTTTGTTTTGTAACTGGGTCAAAATTATTTTATTTGTCTAGTTTCATACCAGTCTGTCACGCTTTATTAGCTACTATTTCGACTCAGTAAACAAAAAAATCCGGTGCACTTGTATTTCTTTTTCACGCTAGATTTTAATCCATACATCAGAAATTGGAAACAACATCATCTCATACAAAAATCACCACAGCGCACGTTTTTTAGGGACAGTAAATAAGACAACGAAAATAATTTTGACCCAAATGTCCGTGTTACGGTCCCGTATGTATCCAAAGTTGGGACTTACCCCGGGATAGCTTCTAAGGCGATCGGGGTCATTTACCCTATGTTTAGGTTAGTGTGAAACTTTGAAACAGTTATTTAATTATACATACAGTAATCTTCAAATCATCAGCCTATCTCAGTCCACTGCTGGGCATAGGCCTCTCGTATTCTATGTGTAAGGACTCACAGGATCCATTTGTATAGGTAATAGGAGAGGACTATGTCCAGCCATGGACTGAGAAAGAAAATCGGCCAAAAGCATGTTGGATCATGCGCTGGGTTGACTAAGTTCAAAATAGTTTTATTTTGAAGTACTGTTTAAGCCCAAAGTTAATGATTTATTCCATATTTTTTGGACCCACGGGCCAAAGGTTAGAGGGGGGGAGGGGTACTTTTTTATTCTGGAGCGGTTGTTTCGAATTCAACTATACACTATGGGATATATAAAAAAATTGCACTATACGTGTATCTGTAAAAATATTTTTATTATAATTTTATTCGACCATTTTGGCGGCGTGCTTAATATGTAGGTATACCTGCACCTAATTGCAAATTTCTAGCACTAACGGCAAATGAGCTATGCTGCAGACAGACAGACAGAATAATTCTAGGTACAAGTACATGTGTAAACCGAATAGACACAGTAGCTTTGACAATCGCTATAGTAAATGATTTTCTATCCATCTCAGCCACACCAATACGCAAGAAACGCGAGGAAAGGAGTACGCATATCTGTCTTTCCGTAAGCCGGTACCCATATATCAAACTCCCCTTTTGGAGCTTACAATTGTCAATTTACAATATTACAAGGGGCCAAAGCAATATATTATTCATAATTATGTTTACAATAAACATTAAGTGTATTATTCGACTTGTCGGTTTTTAATATTAAATCGACCCTAAGTCGTATGTGACATTTGAAAAACGACCCTATTTTTAGAGCATTGCGAAACTCACTTTTTGTGAGATAGGGCATACCTAAATTCCATTCATCCTTAGTTGTCTTATCTAGTAAACAACTTTCTAACCTAAAAGTACACGTTTTCTGCTGTAAACTGCCATATTTGCCTATACCAAAATACCTGAATCCGTATTTGTGCAGTCCGTCTGTAGTGATTAGTAAATTGCACATTTTTTCATCAAAGAAACAGCAGTTTATAACAGAAAACGTGTACTTTTAGGTTAGAAAGTTATTTACTAGATAAGACAAAACTAAGCATGAATGGACCGTAATATAAGTAATAAGACTAATAAGGTGGAAGAACTAGTATCCGACGCTAACATTTTTTACTTAAAGTTACTGATATTTGTTAGTATTAACGTAAAAATAAGTCTACGAATGCGTTTCACGATTGACACACCGTGTTTGGTATAAGACAACAAATGCTATTGAAACTCAGCCATATTTGATTTTTTTTGTTTTCTAATTACTAACGTATAGCCATATTACTCGTACAAGTAATTTAGCTTACCGTGGGACTAGGCCGTTTAGTGAAAGAATTCAATTTATGAAGTAAAACTATGAAAACGGATAAACTCGCGTATATTAACTAATTTTAACTTCATTCCGACGTTTCGAACACTTTACAGTTTATCCGTTTTCATAGTTTTATTTCATGTAATCCTCGCGGTAACTGAAGAAAATATTAGAATTCAATTTATTAATTATTTTGTGATTTTGCGTATTGCGACTCAATAATTTAAAGAAACTGAAATGTCCATGGACATTTTGTTGTTTAATACAACAACTCGAATAATTGAAGAATGTGTGTTATGAATTCAGAATGGGGTTGAAATTTGTATAGTATCACGCCCCTAAAATGTTCGAAGGGTCGTTTTTTTATTAAGTTTATTTATATCGACGTATTGATGATGTGGGTTCACCTCTTTTTGAATTATTCTCTCTTATCCGTCTGTTATAAATAAATACCCGTCGCAGGCAGTCTGTGTACCCGTAACGTCATGCCCGAAACGTTAGGATAATATTAAACATAATTTTACGCCATTAGTTGATTTTTGTTAAATATTTGTAATAAATAAATTCACAATAATGCGCTCGCCGGGATTCGAACCCGGAACCTTTAGCTTTGTAGACCAACAACTAGGCTACGGTGCTGACAAAATATCCTATGTTCTCACCGTGGCCTTTAATTGTTTTTACGCAATTCCGGTGCCTCATAGCAGATTTTTATTGTATTTATATAGGAAATCTAACTTGATTCGACAAGGGGTCGAGAGTGCCCGCATCATGATTCAGGAGGTAAATTGACAATGGACCTATCAATTAATTTATAGTGCAAGTATCCGTTACGTGGGGACACGGTGTATAGGGACACTTAAGAGCCAACCAATATACCTACAAATATCTAGTCAATTTAATTTGTTTTTCTACTCCCGTACTTTTATTTGTCATTTACAGGGTCGTGAACACACCCTTAAGCCCCTACCTTACCGATGTCAAGACAAGTCTATATTATCTATTCCCTATAAACGCATTCGGGTTTACACGCAGTGCGTTTTTGGATTTTAAGACACCTCTTGTATACAAGACGTAATGAAATACATGGCTGCCAACCTAATTTTTAATGTCATTTTTGAATAGTAAACCATAGAGGAACTTTTTTTTAATTTTGACGTCTCCCGCCCGACCTTGATGATTAAAAAAATGGTGTTTGACTAAGAATATTTCTCAAATTTTAATTGAGAAATGTTCTTAGTGATTATAAAATTGTATTATTTGGAAATAAGTATGTGGTCGTAGAAAAAGTATTGTACGTAGGTATGCAACATTGTTTAACTGAGTCAAAAAGTGCTCGTGGCGTCTTTAATAAAAATTTTCGGCTTCGCCCCAAATTGTTATCAACGCCACTCGCCTTTTTTGACCTCTCTTAAAGAAGGGTTGCATAAAATACTATTATCTACAGGTCGTTTGCGGGACAGAGGCCTCGACCCTCGCTCCGGGTCGTTTCTGGTGCAAAGGTTATCCATGGCGGTTCAGCGCGGCAATGCTGCGAGTGTTATGGGTACCTTTGCGCCGGGAGTGACGCGGAGCGGGTTGTTCGATTAGTTTAGTGTTGATTTAGTATTGTACTTTTTTTTATTATAATTATTGTTTCGATGTTTTCATTCACTTCAATCCCTTAGTCGACTACTCTTACGACACCTGCGGGAAGAATTGGGGTGGTGACAAATATTTTCTTGCTGCCGTCACCACACGGCAAAGGATCATGTAATAACTAATAACATGAATTTGTACTCCAGTAGAAAAGGAAAAAAAATGTAATAAATTTGAAAATCTTGCATTATTTTATAATCACGCACTTTTAGAACATAATCTCGGTTTTATTACCAGCTTAAAATCTTAAACCTTAAGTTCACATACATTCTTAGTTAAAATTACTGATATTTCATCGTCATCATCATTATCATCAGCCCATAGTCGTTCACCGCTGGACATAGGCCTTCCCCAATTCGCGCCACCATACTCGGTCCTCAGCTTCGCATCCAACCACTTCCCGCCCCTTTCTTCAGATCGTCGGTCCATCTGGCGGGAGGGCGGCCCACCGGGCGAGTCGTTCGCGGTCTCCACTCCAAGACTCGTCTGGTTGCTTAGCCAAGTTGCCAATCGCTAACACTTCGTAGCGTATCGTAGTTTTCCCTCTCTGTCACTCTTTCACATTAGTGCGACAAAGACAGTTAGTTGCTTTTCCTTTACGATTGTCGATTAAGCGTTAGCGATTGGCAACTTGTCTAAGCACTCTGCTCCATCGACCATCGGCTCTTCGACAAACATGTCCCGCCCACTACCACTTCAGTTTGATATTTATTAGTCGTTAATTTTTGTATGAATGAGACTCAAGAGTTTTGAGCATATCATCGTCATATCAGCCGAAAGACGTCCACTGCTGAACATAGGCCTCCCCTAGAGATTGCCACAATGATCGGTCCTGTGCCACCCGCATCCAGCGGACTCCTGCGACCTTCACCAATTCATCAGTCCACCTTTGAGGATACCAGGTATACTGTTTAATTTCGATTCATCGTCCTATTTCTGCAAATACCAGCTATGCGTACGTATTATGTTATTCGATAATGAATTTAATTATCATGATAATTAAATTGATTCTGCCAAAACCTGATTTCTGCAGCTGTCATTTTCAGTAATATGACGTTATTTGATATCTATTTAACAGAATGTGCCGCGAAATAATTGTTATTTTCACACCACCTTTTCGAATACGGGTCTTTTCTTCCCTGCTAGGAGGGATCAAAGTGGCACTTTTCTGTTCAAGGACTTTCTATTGCCAGCCTAAAAAATTACAATGAAATATAAAAATAAACAAATTGATTATTTGCATAAATATTAAATATGTGGTATATCTTTTATTTTTCTCATAGGTGGTGTGAAAAGCAGTATGTGTCACACGGTATCAAAATTATTTCGTCTAGGGCGTTAACGATTTTAAACCTTCATTACGCTCAGGATTCCACTTTAGAATCCCTCCCTACGGTCAGGATTCAATTGTGGAATCCGTCGCTCCATTCAGGATTCAACACACGCCCACGCCGGAAATATACCATTTTGATCCCTTGTGACACAATTTACTATTGTTTCTTTAATATTGTTCGAAGTTTATCAATCAAGATGAAAATACAATGCGCACGGTTTTATGTATGTGTGTGTGTGTGTGTCTGTGTTTTCCAAAGCTCATACTGTCCCCATACACAGCAGCAATTATTGGTACTGCGTTCAACAATCAAATAATACATCCATATATCTTGGGGACTAACCTACAAGCTTGAATTACACAATTTTATGTACTAGTGTTGTCAACGATATCAGTTTATCGATAGTCGATGTCGATACTTTTGGATAGATGTCGCTCTCTTAACCGAACACACGTTTCCTTGTCCCTCCCCCTCTTGGATTTTAAGAGACATTCAAAGATGGCTTTACTGTAGCCGTACCATGACTTTGCAAGTATCGGTAACGTTGGGTTTTACTCGATACGTAAAGCAGGTCATCGCGTATGCATTAATATAATAAGCATTACGTATGGAGTAAAACCTAACGTATGCTTTACTTTCCAACTCGTGGTATGGGTACTGGATTACCAATAATGTATATTAGTATAGAGGGTAGACGTCCAGTCGGCCGCCCCAGATATCGTTGGGCGGATGCTGTGAGGGCTGATTTAAGCGGTCTCGGAATTGACCAGTTGCAAAATGTCGTTCAAGACCGTGATCAGTGGCGTTCTCTCGTATTGGAGGCCAAGACACACTTTGGGTCGCTGCACCCGAGGAGTAAGTAAGTAAGTATATTAGTATTAAGTAATCAATGAAATCAATCCTTTCAAAATGTGTTAAATTAATAATTCTAAACAATTATCCTAAACAATAAAACCGGCCAAGAGCATGTCGGGCCATGCTCAGTGTAGGTTTCACAGATGTCTTATATACCATAGATCTAGCAAATGTATCTACTTAGCGTGTCAAATGAACTCAGTGAAATCTACTGAGTTGTCCGTCTTTAATCGCAGCTTGCAGCTTTCGAGCGTCAAAATTTGTAAGTTGAATTGAACAAAAACATTAATAATGCCTCCTTAAGTAATATTAATTGCAACAACACAAAAAATATGAATACTCAAGGACCTGAGACATATTTAAAATCATAGGCAAGTAACAACTTCAGTACAAAATCTGACACGCTCGGCCGCCATACAAATGAATGAACTTGTTTCTTCTATCCAAATCTAATTCTGTGGTAGGTTTAATAGTTATTCAAAAACGGCTAGACCGGAAGGCGCAGCGTGGGCCTACCCCCACAAAGTCTATTTAAAAGACGTGAAAAGGTACTTTTCCATGTGTAGTGACACATATTTTAAAGACAAGCGGGTCTTAATCGTGAAAACTGACGTATAATATTATCCTGACGTTTCGGGCTTGACGTTACACCGGTTGTCGCCGGCAGACTACATCACCCCGGTCATGGCATAGTATTACGAACATGTCATGATATCAAAAAGAAAAAACTTACTACTAATACATAAATTAACTTAACTAAGCTTATTACCTAGTAAGTATAAAATTAAACTTAAAATGAATATTTAGTGAGGCAATCGGTCTCAGTCTCAGCATGTGCTGCGCAGGACGCTCAGCGCTGGTTTTCAGACTGAGCCTTTAAAAATTGTGTCGGTCTCAAACATAAGAATACATTTTTTTATGGTGGTGCTGAACTATAACTAATTATATATCAATATAATAGAACAATTGTAGTATTTTATTAATGACATGGATAATGGATTAGTAAAAATAAAATAAAACAAATATAATAATAATTAAAAAAGGCCGCAGGGCAGCTTGTGGCGAGCTGTTGGGGAGTAACGACCCCACGGACCCGAGTGCTCCCGAGAGTCGGTCAGGGTCCCCGCCTCCGGCGTGTCTTCGTCGGTCGGAGTGGAACCCCAAGGGGACCCGTAGGACTCTCAGCTCTGGCTTGCCTTAACTGGCTGTCCAGAGAGGAGTCGTTAGAGCTATATGCTCCAGGGGTGGAAGTGTAAATTTGCATAAGTGGCGAGTTGGTGCAGCGGCTGTCAAGCCACTGCGCAGAAAGCGGTGTACACCTCTCTACACTCCTGAGCCGCCTACACCGGTGTTGCCCCTGGCTGTCTCTTGTGACGGCATTTACGGGGGCCCATCTAGTCGGCGGCGAGTCACCGCCTGCCTCGATAGCAAAAGAAATCATTGTTATGGCAGGTGTCCGGACCTCTTTTCTATAGTTCCATCTCTGATCCATCCACCCTCCATCACCATAGCCCATTAGTCTTTTCCATTCCTTCTCAATAGTCTCTATACGCCTGCTGGGACCGGTTCACGGATATCTATTTTTGTGCCCGTGAATGGGTTGCAGCAGGTGTAAAACACAGCAAATTTCTCCAAAGGGCCTCTACGTGTTGGATCTGTATCCCCGCGCAAGCCTATCAAAAGACCGGGATTTATAGGCCCGTGATGAGAAAGAGATTAAAATAACAAGAAATAAGCAAAGTGCCAGGTAATTATATATACATGCGCACGCGCGCGTCTATGTGTGTGTGTGTGTGTGTGTGTGTGTTTGTATGTTGGTATGTGTAAAAACTAGAAAAAAAAAAATGGTGTGAGTGGTGCTATCTGGGGCGCTTACAACTTGCTATGCAAGTCTAAAAAGTGTCTTTGGACTAACCGCTTGAACTTGAAACTTGACAAAAGGCCATGGCAGGGGTGGGGGAAGATCGTTCCACACCTTTGCTGCATCAAATTTGAAACTTCCTCTGTAGAACGCAGATTTGTGTTTGGATGTCGCTAACTTGATGCATTAATTGTTATCCGAGATAAATGGTTTTCATTTTTAATGCATATTAAACGTAAGTTTGTCGTTAAAATATTAGTTATTATCTTGAAAGTATAAATCTAATTATTACATTTTTTGTAATGTAGTTTCACTGAATACTGAAAGACCTTTTATTTTTCATCACACTTGCGGTCTAAGCGCGCCATTGCTTGCGCGCGTAGCGGGAGTAATAGAAAAGAGATATTCCCTAGGGAGTAATAGAAATGTCAGTACGTCATTTAATACTGTTATGTCATAACACTTTTTTTTGTCGGCAAGTGTGTTGAAAATCATTGTATGCATCACGGTAGGTAAGCGGAATACTAACTTGAGTCATAAAGCTAACGACGTCTGGCTTCTAACACTCTCGTTAGTAATTCCGTACTTACCTCCCTTGATGCACAATGTACTATTATCTCATCATAACAATAATGAGCGTATTTTTATCGACATTTCACCTCACTACGGCAGTCCGGTCGCATTATAATAGGCGTTTTGTTTACAATGCCAACTCAAGGGGAACCGACATCCTAACTCCAGAACATCCTGTATGCCCACCTCATTGCATTCAAAAACCAACCCTAACGTGTCCCATTAAGGCATATTCCAATCTGCTCAATTTGATCTTTTAGAAAATTGCAAGCGTCCAAATGGTCATAAGTGTCTTTTTATTCTAAACGACTTTCGATTTTATTGTTTTTATTATAGAGATGATTCTTTTTCGGTGTTTTTAAGTGTTGTTATGGAAATGTTTTAAGTATACAGGGTAAAAAGGATCGATAGCATAAATTGAGTTTCTGTCACCTATTCGTAAGGGTTTTTTAACATTTGTCCCCAATGATTGGATGGAATTCGTTCGAGTAATTTCATTTCGGTGTCTTGTTTTGTGTTAAGTGTAAAGTTGAAAATGTTTTCGATATCGGCGTCGAGTTTTTTCGAGTGACAAATGATTTCTGAGTTTGAAAAAAAAGAAACAAAATAACATTTTCAGCGCGTATAGTTAGGATTTGAACCTGGTACCACTGCTCCACAGCCGAACGCATGAACCACAATACCAACCTCCCTATATAGTTTACAAGAAATTTATTAACTAAATATATGAACAAAGAAATGATTAAATCTAACTTAAAAAATAACTAAACTTAACTTACAAAAATAACTAAACTTAACTTAAAAAACAATGAAAACTAACTATAAAATAAAAACCTTAAAAGCAACCTACAAAAGTATACCTACAACCTACACGTCCACCTCCAAACCTTCCCCCGGTGGCAAGGTGTTTTCTGAGTTAAATTTATATCTTGGGACATGTTACACAAATCGAGCTAGTCCCACGGTAAGCTCAATTAAGGCTTGTGATATGGGTACCAAGCGACGATATATATAATAAATAGACACATATAGATACTTAAATACATAGACAGCCATGACCAAGGAACAAATATTTGTGATAAATAAATATACAAATACTGCCCTCGCCGGGATTCGAACCCGGAACCTCCAGCTTCGTAGGCAGGGTCACTACCAACTAGGCTATGGAAGCTGATAAAGTTTATGGTTGGGTTTATATTGATTTTAACTTTAACGATTATCAGTTATCACTCATATTTTTATGAAGATATTACGTTTAATGTGATATATTACACCTTTTCCTAAGAGCCACTATACTGGTCGTAGATAGAACCTTGTCAAATTTATATTTGTGTAGCAACCGTTCTATGAATCTGTTTGTTTACTTTTTGTATGTCAGTCGATCAATGGCAGCTCTCATGTAAACACCAAATTAGTTACTTAAATACGTTTTCCTATTATATCTGCGTAATCACACTCTGCATTTTTATTAGTAATCCTAATAGTAGTAGTGAATACGTTTTCCTATTATATCTGCGTAATCACACTCTGCATTTTTATTAGTAACCCTAATAGTGGTTATGGACCGTCCATGCAAAGCAGGATTCTTGTAAAAACGTAAAAGGTAAAGAATTTCAGCAGAAATGAGTAGCACTGTGAAAATTGATCAGCTCAACGAGAGCAATTATGAGACGTGGAAGATCCAAGTGGAAGCAGTTTTAATAAAAAATGATGCCTGGGGATACGTGAACGGAACTATCAAGAAACCAGCAGAACCAGCCGAGGCAGCAAAATGGGACATCGGAGACTCAAAAGCTAAGTCGGATCTAATTTTATCGATAACCCCGAGCGAATTACGTCATTTGAGAGGTTGTAAGACATCGCGAGATGTATGGATAAAACTGCAAGACGTACATGCATCGAAGGGACCTGCGAAAAAGGCTACATTATTAAAAGAGCTACTGCTTCGTAAATTGGAGGAAGATGGTGACATCAGAGAACATGTCATGCGATTTTTCTATGTGAAAAGCCAACTAGCTGACATGGACATTGAAATGCATGATGATTTGGCTTCAATTATGCTTTTGTATAGCTTGCCGCCCAGTTTTGACAACTTCAGATGTGCCATAGAATCACGAGATTCGTTACCGAAACCAGAGGCTCTGAAGATTAAAATTTTAGAAGAAGAACATTCCAGAAATAGAAAAGAAAGTGTAGATAGGGCACTTCTGGTAAAAGGAAAGAGATCTTCTAAACCCAAGAGTGGCACGGTGTCACGGCAACGCGCATGTGATGAGCAAATCGATTCGAAGTTCAGATACAAATGTTTTAAATGTCATCAACACGGTCATAAAGCCTCGGATTGTACTCAAAAGAAAAAGGAACAGAATAGTAATAGTGCCGTAAAGTATGTGTCAAACATAAGTGATTTTACAGATGTCGATTCCAATTTTGTAACATTTAATTGTGTTTCAGATGTTAATGCTGTTTGCAATGAGAATGGAGATTGGATCTTCGACAGTGGGTGTACGTCACATTTGTGCAATGACGCAGGCAAATTTGATACTACATTAATACCCTTCTCCGGTAAGCTTAATTTAGCGACGAATTCGAGCACAGAAGTACAAGGTAAAGGTACAGTAAGATTACCTACATGTAATAATGGTTCTAAAACTATTGTCCAACTGCCAAATACTCTATTTGTCCCAGATTTGCGATGTAACCTAATTTCAGTAGCCAAAATTACTGATCAGGGCTTTAGAGTTACGTTTGACAAACACATAGCTAGTGTCCAAGATAGCTATGGTAACGTCAAAATTGTCGCGAATCGTAAAGGTAATTTATATTACGTTAAGGAACAATGTGATAGAGTGTCAGCGATTTCTGAGCGAAAGGTTGACGTAAGGTTGATGCATGAAATTTTAGGACATTTAAATGCTAAGGATCTTGTGCGACTTTTAAATAAGTCCGGCATGAACCTAAAGATGGCAGATGTAAGTGAGTTGTACGATTGTGATGTTTGTGCGGAAGGAAAAATGAGTAGGTTACCTTTTTCGAGATCGAGTGGGCCATGCGATGAGAAGTTGAGAATAATTCATTCTGATGTCGTGGGACCCATGCAACATACGTCAATAAATGGAGCTAAATATTTTGTAACATTTATCGACGATCATACGAGATGGTGTGAAGTGTATTTTCTCAGCAAGAAAAGTGAAGTCTTCACCACCTTCAAGGTATATAAAAATCATGTTGAGAACCTATTTGGAAGAAAAATAACGTATCTTCATACGGATTACGGAGGTGAGTACTGTAATCGAAACTTCGACGAGTTCTTGAAGGAAGAAGGAATAGCAAGAAGATTGACAATTCCAGGAGTACCTCAGCAAAACTCAGTTGCTGAACGGAAGAACAGGACCTTAACGGAAATGGCGAGATGCCTGCTCATTTCGTCAGGACTTTCTCCGGGTTTCTGGGCAGATGCTGTTGCAACAGCGTGCCACATAAGAAACCGTTGTCCAACCAGCAGTCTTGAAGGTGAAATACCTTTTGAGAAATGGTTTGAACGACCTGTGAAATTAGACTACTTACACAAGTTTGGGTCTAAGGTACATGTCTTGGACAAGTCAACCGGAAAAGATAAGTTTGCTCCGCGAAGCCTGGAAGGAATCTTTGTAGGCTATCCTCGAGATCGAAAAGGTTATAGAGTATGGATACCAAAACAACGTCAAGTTATTATGTCAAGAGATGTGAAATTTCACGAAACAAAGAATGAAGTGAAGAGTAACATGAACATGAAGATTGACCCCTTCGAAATTGATAAGGGTGAATCGGTAAGTAGTCAAAAAGAACCTTCAAAGGTCGAAATAGAATTTCATCCGGTACATAGTACTGAGAGTCCAGTCGAAGCGATTTCCGAACATGACAATGATCTTGTAGATCCTGAACCCATACCAGAGAGGCAAGAAGGAGTTCCGGTGGAATCCCGTCAATTGACAAACGATCCTGATATTGCCGAGGAACCATTTCAACATGATCATCATCAAGATGAGGTTAATGTTGATGGGGGGAGGGAAATGAAGAGAGGTCCAGGAAGACCACGACTGGAGCGAGGTCATGTCGGACGCCCACGGAAAAAGTACAATATGGTTGACGTAGAACCGCAAGTTCCCGTAGAAGACGTGGAGTCACAAATTCCACGACTGGAGCGAGGTCATGTCGGACGCCCACGGAAAAAGTACAATATGGTTGACGTAGAACCGCAAGTTCCCGTAGAAGACGTGGAGTCACAAATTCCAGTGGAAGACATAGAGCCACAAGCACCCGTGGAAGAAAACGTCGAGTCGGCTGAGGAGTACTTAGACTGTGAGGATTTCGCTGGAATAGCCGGAATTACCTTAAAGCAGGCTTTATCGGATAATGATAGAAAAGGATGGAAGGATGCGATACTTTCGGAAGTGAAAAGTTTAATTAAAAACGATACTTTCGATATTGTAAGCAAACCTATGGGCCGAAATGTCGTAGGCTGCCGTTATGTTTTAACGACAAAGCTAAATGTGGACAAAACTGAGAAGAAGAAAGCCAGGTTAGTAGCAAAAGGTTTTAGCCAGCGGTACGGTATTGACTACCAGAATACATTTGCGCCGGTTGCTAGACTCGACTCGGTAAGATTGTTAGTTGCACTCGCAACGGAACTCGATCTTGAAATTCATCAGTTAGACATTAATACGGCATATTTAAATGGTTTACTAGAAGGAGAGATATACAGGGCGTCCCACGGCGATGCCACATGGAGGGAAAGTAACTTAAATATCATAGATAGCGTATTTTGCTGAAAGAAGATTTTATTTTATTTTGAAAAATAAATAATACTGCATTAAAAAAAATCCAAAAAAAATTTTGCTTTTTCTAGGCATCGAACCTACTTTAAAACAAAAAAAATTTTTTTCGTCATTTTATTCTGTCATTCGAAAGAATGGATAAAAAATAACAATTTTCCTTAAGACACATAGTATCTAAAACTAAAAGAATAACCAAAAAAGTTTAGTTCAAATTTGTAAAAAAATTGTAGTTGGTTCGATTTCCGGGTGAAGCAAGTAATTTTTTGAAAAACTTTGAATGCAACTTTACTAAGTCTTAAAAATAAAATGAAGTCTTCTTTCAGCAAAATACGCTATCTATGATATTTAAGGTACTTTCCCTCCATGTGGCATCGCCGTGGGACGCCCTGTATATGAAGGTACCAGATCTTTTAGAAGAATGCCTACAAGAGCTCATGCGTTCGGAGCAGCAAGGTTCAGCTATACACGAAAGAGCCAGCAAGATGTTGTGTGACCTGAAGTCCGGGGGCAACGTATGCCTACTCAAGAGGTCGCTGTATGGGCTTAAACAAGCTGGACGACAGTGGAACATCAGACTGGACGAGCAGCTCAAGTGCATGGGGTTGCAAGTCTCTTTGAATGAGCCGTGCCTTTATTTCAAGGATATAGATTCGCAAACTAAACTCTTTGTACTAGTCTATGTTGACGATATTCTAGTCGCATCGCACATAGGGGTATTTGAGCCATCTACGCGGCCATAAGTCAATTTTACAAAATGCATTCCAGGTAAACAAAACAATTACCCTTATCAAGGTGATTAGTCTAGGGATTAAAATTACCCCCTCCAAACCACATACCATGAATCCCGATAACACACGACCAGTCGGAACTTGACCTTCCCATTTGGTGTTCGTATCTGTTGTCGACGTTCGAGTGTAAACATAAACTTCAATTGTTCATATTTGTGAAACCAAGTTAAATTGTGATAAAAAAGTGATGGATCCAAGCACATCAGGTAATATACTATTTATTTAAAGCATAGTTTTCAAATTTTATTAGTATATTCATTAATTTTTTTTGGATTTTTAACTTGATCGTTTTTCATGTTTTTTTTTGCATATATTTTATTTTAAAAAGGGTTTTGTTATATGATCCTGTGAGATCCCGCTATAAAATTACTTTTATTTTAAATTTGATACCTTATGGGAGACAACAGTCAAAAAATTAGCCGCAGAAAGCCGCGGTTTTGTATTTTTTTTGACCTTCAAAGTTTATACTGAAAAAAAGGACCATTATCATTTTTTATGATTAATTTAATTTTTGTTTGCTTAAGGTGCCCAAAGTACTTCAGGACCTTCGAATGCAAGAATTGTGACTCGGCAGTATCTGTTTGACCGCATTTGCAGCTTTAATTACCCTACCATCGAAGAAAAGCTCAACTTTTTGAAAGAGGATCTTTTATCCGGCGAAAACTACCACGAGGACCAAATTACAAGTTTTAATCAGAAATTTACCCATTTTAAATCACAAGTACAAAATGATGATACAAACAAAGATGGAGTAAAGCTTATAAAAATAAAGAAACATTTCGAAAATCAAATAAGAACTGGCTTGAAGGAACGTTTGAACTTCCTACTGTACCGACACAAAATAGACCGGGTCGACCGTGTAAAGCGTTTGACGAATCGAGTGAAAGATCGAAGAGAAGGAAAACAGAGGACGTGCGGTCTTTGTTAGAAGGAGAAGTGATAGTACATGCTGCACAAACTGAGTTGCGGAAAACGGGAAAACGAGATGCCTCTGATGTTTTGAGAGATATTTTGAATTCTCCTACAAAAGCCACCAAATATAAAAAAGCACTAAATGATTCAAAGACAGAAGTTGATAGACTTACAGTGCCTCAAGCTCTAGCAATGTTCGTGGACGCAGATTTAACGCGGCGTCAGTATGAAATAATCCGTGACACTAATAAAAGCTTTTTCCCTTGCTATACGCTACTGCAGAAAGCGAAACAAGAAGTTTACCCACCCCCTGATGAATGCAAAGTGACAAGCACCTCTGCTGAGACCAGCTTACAAGCTCTAACCGACCTTACTGTGAGGCGTTTATCTATGTACCTAGAAGAGGTCCTTCTAACGTTAAAGGAACAAGAGAGGCATAACTTAAAACTTATTTGTAAATGGGGTTGCGATGGATCTCAACAATCCAAATATAAACAAAAATTTTAAAATGATGCCGATTCAGACGCAAATATTTTTCAAAGCTGTTTTGTCCCCTTGAGGTTAGTCTGCGGAGATGATGAACAAAAAATTGTATGGGAAAACCCTAAACCTTCATCGCCACGATTTTGCAGGCTTATTCGGTTTCGATTTATTAAAGAAAATACGGACGTAACAGAAGACGAAATAAATCATGTAAAAACAGCTGCCAATCAATTAACTCCAACAGAAGTAATGTTACAGGACTACAAGTTTGTAATTAAACATGTTTTTATCATGACAATGGTTGATGGCAAGGTCTGTAATGCCGCCACAGGGACGAAGTCCACAAGTCGGTGTTATATATGTGGTGCAACTTCCTCGGATTTTAACAACCTAGACTTGAATAAAGCCGTAAATGTTGAGGCTATAGAATTTGGACTGTCTGTGCTTCATGCTAGAATCCGTATTTTCGAGAGTGTTTTACACTTAGCCTACAAGTTGGAAGTAAAAAAGTACAGACAAAGAAAAACCGAAGCAGAGAAGAACAAAGAAAAGGATGCAAAGCTCAGGATACAGAAACTGTTTCGCGAGAAAACTGGTTTGCTGGTGGACATGCCAAAAGCTAATTTCGGAAACACCAATGACGGCAACACGAGTAGGAGGTTTTTTGAAGACCCGAAATTGGCGTCTGAAATCACTGGGATAGACTATGACTTGAATAAAGGTCTAGACCTTAAAGGTAAAGGCGTTAGGTAAAGGTTGATTAAAGGTCATCTTAGAAGTGATATCAAGTGGGTATCCAATCGACCATGAAAAATATGACAAATACGCATTGGATACGGCTCGTTTGTACAAAAAATTATATGATTGGCACCCAATGACACCGACAATGCACAAAGTCCTCGTGCATGGATCTATTATAATAAAGAACGCATTGCTGCCTATAGGACAGCTATCTGAAGAAGCTGCAGAGGCCCGAAACAAGCACTTCAGGAATTACCGGCAAAACTTTGCCCGCAAATTCTCCAGAGAATCTTGCAATACGGACATATTAAATAGATTGCTGCTCAGCTCTGATCCTCTCATAAGCAGCTTAAAAAAAGCAAGAAAAGGCAACATTAAAAGTTTCTTGCCCGAAACAATAGACATGTTGATTGCTGCAACACCAAATCCTCAAGATTAATAAAATCATGAATAATATATGGAAAACAGATATAAAAATGTATTTAACCTAGTTATATATATATATAGTAGTAGTGTAGTAATATATATATATATATATAGAACCTATGTAAATTGTTATATATATTTTTTTATATTTATTTATTTAATTTCTCCTGTTAGTAAAATTATGCCCTTGTTTCTTTCTGTGTTATGTTTTTAAATGTCAATAAACTGCTTTTTACACAAACCATGCTTTATTTTATATAACAATAGCCCTTAGAAGTAGTTACTACCATAAAATAATTTTGGCCGCGTAGATCGCTTAAATACCCGTATGTGCATCGCAAAGAGGTGAATGCATAGAAAGTTTCAAAAAAGAACTGGCCACTAAGTTTGAATTGAAAGATTATGGCATTGCGAAATATATGTTAGGCATAGAGTTTGTCAGGTGTGACAAAGGCATTAAATTGACACAAGAAAAATATATTGAGGATTTGTTAATCAAGTTTAAAATGGATAAATGTAATCCCATATGTACACCTATGGAGTATAAATATAAGATGGAAAAACCTATCGCGAAGTGCAGTGAAAGTGAACAGTATCCATATCGCGAAATAATCGGTTCGTTAATGTATCTCTCGATTGGAACAAGACCCGATATTACGAATACGGTGGCTATATTGAGTCAATTCTTGGATTGTGCTAATGAACAATGTTGGAATGCCACGAAGCGTGTATTACGGTACTTAAAACATACGAATTCGTATGGACTTCTGTACACGAAGACAGGTAAATCATTGCATGGATACTCAGATGCGGACTGGGGAGGATGTTTGATAGATAGGCGCTCTTACTCAGGTTATGTTTTTATGCTAGGAGGTGGATGCGTGTCATGGAAGTCAGAGAAGCAAAAATGTGTGTCGACTTCAAGCTGCCAAGCTGAGTATATTAGCATGGCATCGTCAATGAAGGAGGGCATATACCTGAACAGCCTGCTTACTGAAATTGGGTTAGGTAAGTTCGCACCATTATCTTTACATGTAGATAATCAGGGGGCTATTTGCCTTGCCGGAGATCCAATGTTCCATTCTCGGAGTAAGCATATCGACATCAGGTACCATTTTTTTAAGAAGTGTATCAAAGAATAATAAGAGTATTGAGCTAAAGTACTTGCCGACTGAATCAATGCTCGCCGATATATTAACAAAGGCTTTGCCTAGAGAGAAGCACTACATGTGCATGCGTGGTTTAGGCATAGTTAGCTAATTGTTTATTTTCTTATTGTTATTCTTTGATACTATTTTGTTTTGTATGTTTTACTGTGTTGTTATTTATTTTGGATATGCACATTAAGGGGGTGTATGAAGATATTACGTTTAATGTGATATATTACACCTTTTCCTAAGAGCCACTATACTGGTCGTAGATAGAACCTTGTCAAATTTATATTTGTGTAGCAACCGTTCTATGAATCTGTTTGTTTACTTTTTGTATGTCAGTCGATCAATGGCAGCTCTCATGTAAACACCAAATTAGTTACTTAAATACGTTTTCCTATTATATCTGCGTAATCACACTCTGCATTTTTATTAGTAATCCTAATAATTTTGACGACTAAATGAAACTTAATCGCGTAAACTTACGTTTAATATTACATGAATATTACGTAACTATACCCCACACTATGCCGTGTGGTGACGTCAGTAAGAATACAATTGTCACCACCCCAACTCCTCCTGCGGGTGTCGTAAGAGTCGACTAAGGGATTGAAGTGTCATTGACCATCATTTGATAAAATATTGATGATGGGCAGCAGCGTCATCATAGTGAATACATTACTGCGATCGCCAATCCGCTTGCCCAGCGTGGCGATTATGGGCATTTACCTCCTAATGCGTCTATATATGCATAATTAGGAGAGGCCTACGTCCTGCAGTGGACTATCATAGGCTGATGATGATATACCCCACACTATAGGATTACAAGAAAATAAAAAAACCGGCCAAGAGCATGTCGGGCCATGCTCAGTGTAGGGTTCCGTAGTTATTCAAAAACGGCTTTTTCATGATTTTTTCATATTTTTTGGACCAACCGATCAAAAGTTAGAGGGGGGGGACAAATTTTTTTTTCTGGAGCGATTATCTCCGAAACTATTGACTTTAGAAAAAATCTTTCTCTTAAAACCCTTGTTCTTTTTAAGAGTCCTATTAATACATCCAAATAAAAAAAAACCAAACCAAATAAAAAAATCATCCTCACTTCACCAATTGGGGAGGTACCCGAAAAATTATTTTTTTCTCATTTTGTACCACTTTGTTGACATTATTAATATCCCTGATCCCTGTACCAAATTGCAGATTTCTAGTATTAACGGCCACTGAGCTATGCTGCGGACAGACGGACATGGCGAAACTATAAGGGTTCCTGGTTTACTACAGAACCCTAAAATCTTGTATAAAGTTCATCGAATTTACGGAACCCCTATACTCCCTATAGGAACCCTCTGGTGACTACGGAACTCTAAAAATGGGCATTTAAACTCGCCCGACGATTCCCATGACAGTTTAGGCCGAAACATTTAGCAGTTAACATTAATTATAGTTCTGTCTGGACAATGAAAGGTTGCCGACCCCTGCCTGGTTGAAAAATTAAAACTTGCATATCGTGTGTGGCCGCCATGAGGACTTATTGAAACTGTGTTCAGATGTGGATTCTCAGCCAAATCATTGTATTACGAAACTTGTTTTTTTTATATATTTATTTTCTAAAATACAATTTATGTACATAGATTAAATCTAACTAATCTACTTAACCTAACCTATATCTAAGATTGGCCCTTGTGGCATTGTACCGAGGATGCTGGCGGCATTTCTGCCCTGCTAAGCATAATAGCGATATCTCAAAAATAGAGGCATTTGGAAATGGAATCATCAGCTATAGAATTTAAGGTGCATGTTTGCATTAAATTTTATTTTTAGATATCGCTATTATGCTTAGCACGATTGCCAGTAATGCGTATTATTGCCCATTTTCGTAAAAGCCTGAGTCACAGTAACACACTGTATAGGATATCCCATGATTTGGTTTCTGAGGGATTTCCCATGGGATACTTTATCCCTAGCATTGCAAGTGTATTCAAAAATTCCCTCAAAACTATAGGGTTTTATATGCACATATGAACTTTTAAATGGTAAATAAATATGTTATTTACCTAAGAGCACTATAAAGCTGAATAGCAGAACTTGAAAACTGTTTTGGTCCGCTTTATCTTGTCAACCGATTTAAAAAAAACCGGCCAAGAGCATGTCGGACCATGCTCAGTTCCGTAGTTCCGTAGTTCCGCAATAGGGTTCCGTAATTATTCAAGAACGGATGGGCCGATTACGTTCGAAAATAGTTTTATTTTAAAGTACTCTATAAACCCACTATTTATAGAGTACTTTAGTGGGTTTATAGAGTATACTTTTTCATATTTTTTAGACCAAAATCAGAAGATAGAGGGACACAGGAGCGACACAATGTTTTTTTTCTGGAGCTATTACCGCGGAAAATTTTAACTTTAGAAAAAACTTACTTCTAAGACCTTTATTATTTTTAACCGACTTCAAAAAAAGGAGGAGGTTCTCAATTCGACTGAATTTTTTTTTTCTTTTGTTGTATGTATGTTACCTGATATCTCAGAGAATAGTGAACCTATTCTAAAATTTCTTTTTGTGATCGAACGTGTATTACCCCGAGATGGTCCCATTGGCACCAAGTTGGGGTCTGATGATGGGATCCTGGAGAAATCGAGGGATCTCTTCAAATGTTATAGGTACATGTATGGCGCTTTTGGTAATTTTCATTCATTTACAAGAATTTGCATTCAGAAAGTAGGATTTGAGGAAACCAATGATGGAAACAAATCGGGAATCTTGGAGAAACCGGTTGAAGTCGGTTTTTTAAATTTTTAATTTTAGTATATTATTAATAGACCTATTCAATGATACACTATTGGATTACATCAAATAAAAAAAATCATCCCCACTTCACCAGTTACCTTCACAGTTTAGGGAAGGTACCCGAAAAAAAAAATCTGTATAGTTTTTATTGCACCACTTTGCGGGCATGATTAATATGTACCTATACCTGTACCAAATTGCAGATTTCTAGTATTAACGGCCACTGAGCTATGCTGCGGACAGACGGACATGGCGAAACTATAAGTTTTCCGTTTTTGCCATTTTGCCTACGGAACCCTAAAAAAGGGAGGTTCTCAATTTGACAGTATTGTTTTAGGGTTCCGTAGCCAAAATATCAAAAATGGAACCCTTAGATTTACCAGATTCGTCATGTCCATCTATCGGTCTGCCACTGCCGAAATTTATATTGTATGTTACCTTCGATTTGGATGATTCTTTTTTTATTTGAAAGCTCATGCTTACAGATTGGTCCCATTTTAATTTGGTCCAATTCTGATAATGGCATCCATTAGAAAACCGTATATATAATAATCAAATTTGCATTAATCATGTGTACTATAAATGGACCAGTAACTCAATGCAAATACAATTGAACTCAAAATCGTTTTTTAATTTTTTTACATTAATATATTGAATAAATGATGCCAATAATAATTAAAAAAAAGGAAATACAATAATCTATTAACTGTCATGAAATAAATAATAGGGTTTTTAATAAAATAATCTTTTAATTTCCGATAAAATGTCTTCATGTCATCGCAGTCTCAATGGTCATCCTATTATAAACTCTTGCTATATTACCTAAACTGTTATTATAATGTACATAATTAAAGGCTGACAGTATAAATTTGTCGTTAATCGTTATTCCTTAAATTTTAGACTAAAACTTTTTCTGGAACAATTTCCTACGGAACCCTACGTCGGTTAAATCGAGTTTGAAATTGCTTTGCTACCATGTCCGTTGGGTAAACAATTACAATTCAAACTGTGTGTGAGTACTGGAATACAAAAAAATACTAGTTTTGGCTATATTTAGAGCTTGTACGGCGTTTTTATTAGGGTTCCGTAGTGAACTAACGCTTAGGCTAGATTCACACGGAGTATTTTTCCCGTATACCGTATTCGAGATTTTCTCGGACGCCGTAGTGACAATAAGGGCGAAGACACAGTGATCAGCATGCGTACGCATTTAGTCTATAGAAAATGTAAGTTTAGTATGGGACCGCGTCCAGCTTTCCGCACGCGTACGCAATTACGCATGCTTACACGTTTCATACTAAACGGCCAATTTTATTAGACAAAATACGTACGCATGCTGATAAATGTGTCTTCATCCTAAGTAGTACCACACCGTTCACACTCACATTCTCGAATACGGTATGCGGGATCCGTGTGAACGTTATTATTCAAAGTCTGTTGTCACTACGACGTTCGAAAAAATCTCGTTTACAGTATACGGGAAAGAAAACTCCTTATAGTTTCACCATATCCGTCTGGTCGTCTGTCTGTCTGTCCGTAGCATAGCTCATTGGCCGTTAGTAATAGAAATTTGCAATTTGGTACAGGTATACATAATAATTACGGCGACAAAGTAGTAGAAAAAAAGTTGAACTTTTTTTTCTGGGTATTTCGCCTAGTAGTAATTGGATGCTGGAATCCTATAGTGTGTGGTATCGTTGAATAGGTCTTTTAAACAGAATAAGGGTCCCACAATAAAGTTTTATTCTAAAGCCAATATTTTCGCAGATAACTGCTCCAGAAAAAAAAAAGGCTTCCCCCTTCTAATTTTTGATTCGTGGGTCCAAAAAATATAAATAAAACTAAGAATAGTGGGCGTATAGAACACTTTCAAATAGAACTATTTCTATCATAATCGGCCCAGCCGATTTTGAATAACTACGGAACCCTACACTGAGCATGGCCCGACATGCTCTTGGCCGGTTTATTTTGTTACTAGTTGGTGCCCGATTTTCACAATAAAAACTATGCGTTAAAACCGCTGGTCGGATTTCGTTTGCTATATTTTGACAGTAGAAATAAGAATATTTCTGAAATTTGCAATTTTGTGGAAAATAACCCCCGTATTCATAAACGTTTGTTATCTAAACAAGCCGCTAATAATTGTTTTTTCCTTTTGCTCTTATGGACACATTGTTAAGACCGAAAGGGACAAACAATTATTAGCGGCTTGTTAAGTTAACAAACGTTTATGAATAAGGGGGTAAGTGTGTGGTCGTAGAAAAAGTATTGTATGCATTGTTTAACTGAGTCAAAAAATGCTCGTGGCAGTTCTAAGGCCAACGCCACTCGCCTTTTTTGACCTCTCTTAAACAAGGGTTGTATAAAATATATACTATTATCTCTATAGCATAGGATCATGTAATAACATGTATTCAGTGCTTCAGTAGCAAAAAAAAAATACATAATCAGCCTACATCAGTTCATTGCTGGACAACGGCCTCTCCTATTATCTATGCGTATGGACGTATTAGTTCTGGTACCAAAGTTTCGCTGCTTGCTTTATATTACTTTAGAGAGAACGAGCTAGTATAATATAAAGATGTATTTAATACTATAAATTGATATAAAGAAGCCCTTTTTAATATATTTTCGTGCAATAAGGTTTAAAATAATAATACGAGTCATAAAGGTCAGAAACACCGTATATATGGAAATCGCACTGACCGCAAACAATCTAACTTGTTATTAGTGCATACGCGTCGAGTGAACTTTGTTCATTATTTCATGTTCGTACAGACACAGTAGCCTGCTTAGAACAGTACGAGTTTGGGTGAATACACATATATCAGCATGCGTACGCATTTTGTCTGTTGGAATTGGCCACACTTTCCGTGGAATCCCATGATTTACAAAATAAATGTAAACGTGGTGAAACATCAATTTTAAAGCCATTGGATGTTGTGAGTGTTGTGTGTAGGCCTAGTGACAACCCTAGCCTAGAAGTGAATAATCAAGATCAAGTGCGGGTAGTTCGAAAAACCCGCGCAGCTCGAAGGTGTTGATACATTCTCTCGCCAGTCTGCCTGCGACCACGGGTGTAACATCATGCCCGAAACGTCAGGATATAATTAAACGTAAGTTTACGCGATTAAGACCCGTTTGTCCTTAAAATATGTGTTGCGTATTGTTAATCTCATATAAAAAATACAATTTGTCCCCTCTTTTCGCTGTCGAAAGTGGTTACATAAAATTCAACCTCGTAACATAAAAATAATGACGTTAATTTAGTTTTCATTAAAGGCTTTTAACTATGTACAATTTTATATGTAATCGACCTAAGAATTTCGAAATGTGTCCGTTTGGTTCGTGACTTCGAGACTTAACTAGCGTACTGTTCTAAAACTGTGATCTATGCCCAAAGTTGCCAGAGTAAAATCATTAACTAAGCTATGTATTCAAATATGGAATACAAACGTACCAACAAATATGTTTTGTTTATGCTTAAATTATTATTAATCAGAGTTATTTGTTTTACAGGTAAGACGTCAGCAGTATGGGTGAGAAGCTTACAGTAGAAACTTAAAATCTGGATTAATTGCCAGCCTCCGTAGCCTAGTTGGTAGTGACCCTGCCTACGAAGCTGGAGGTTCCGGGTTCGAACCCCGGCGAGGGCATTATTTGTGTATTAATTTATCACAAATATTTGTTCCTTGGTCATGGCTGTCTATGTATTTAAGTATATATATGTAACTATCTATTATATATATCGTCGCCTGGTACCAACATCACAAGCCTTAATTGAGCTTACCGTGGGACTAGATCGATTTGTGTAAGATGTCCCAAGATGTTTATATATTATTATTTATTTATACTTATGACACTCACCGGAATAATGGTGACAATTGTTTACCTACTGCCGTCATCACGCGGCGGTAGGTATAGCATGAATGACAAAATTGACAAATATTTCGTCTCTATCTAACCAGCCATATAAGACAGAGACAGATTATCTAATAACAAGTGCGTTTCATAATGAACAAATCTTAAACTTGACAGTGAAACATCGTTACCCCTCATTAGGGGGGGGGGGGGGATAATTATCATTAGGGGGGTATAATATAAGCGATAATAAATAAATATGGCGGCTTTAATAACGCAGCACGATTAGTAATTTTTGGAGATTAGGTTGAGAGTGCAGTGGGAGAATTGAGTATAATGACAAACCGAATATTATTCGAAATAAATATTACCGATTTCAAAAAGACGCAAATGAAATAAAACTATTTTAACGGATTATATTGCGTATAATAATTAACTTTAAGTACATCCCGACATTCCCGACGTTTCGAACACTACAGGGATCGTGGTCTAAGTTGTGACTGACAATGGAGACTACTTTCCTTTTTTTGATTTTTATTTTTCTGAAATACAACTATGAAAACGGATAAACTCGCGTATATTAATTGACGTTAACTTCATTCATGAAGTGAGTTTATCCGGTATCATGAATTAAGTTAAAGATAATTAATTTATGAAATAAACTATGAAAACGGAAAAACTCGCGTATATTAATTAACTTTAACTTTATTCCGACGTTTCGAACACTTTACAAGGTTCGTGGTCTGCTGGTGACTGACAATTTAGGAAATTTGATAGATCTAATTTTAAATTAATATACGCGAGTTTATCCTTTCCTTTGTAATAGTTTTATTTCATGTGTCATCCTCTTGGTAACCGAAGAAAATATTTTTCCTAACTAGTGCGCAAAACCGAACTTTGCGCACGCTTCGCTCGCGGTAATTTCTCTTTTTGACGCACTTGTTATGAAAAAAATCGTCCCTGACACGTGCAAAAACTTTTTTTAATTCGGGTGATTGTCGCCCTCGTTTCGCTCGAACTCCAACTTTCACCCTCGCCGAAAAAAGTTTTCTCGCACTAGTTAGGAAATGTACTAATTTATTTTTCTTTTAACGGTGGTTTCAGAACGGTACAATAATTTACTGACAAAAATAAATTTGTAAAATATATTCCCTCTTCGAAATATCTGAATCGGAATTGTCTTTAAAATAAATATTATCATTGATTGCACAAAAAATTTAATGTACTTAGTTTAACATCGCAAATATCTCAAGAATGCTTTTTTGTACAATACCTCAATAACACCTTTAAAATAAAAAAAATGCCCAAAAAAAATTATTGTTTTCATCGAGACACGGGGCATTCAGTTGCTAGTTGTTAAAAAAAAAAAAAAAAACTGTTCACGTTTCCGAGGGCACCCTTTATTATGCGTAAAAATGTACACGGTGCCCATGAGGAAAGCGAAAAATTGTAACAGCATATTCCTGAGTTCTTTTTTTATTTAGAATGCATCACTCCATAAAATGTATCGATAAAGCTATCGCAAAAAATGTGGTATTAAGTTTTTTTTAATATGCTAAGTATGTAATAAAAACATTTTTTGCCTATTTGATATCTGTCAATTAAGTGTGATAAGACAAATACAACTCAGTAACAAAATCATTTCCTAAAATGCGTTTATCATTGCGTAGCAGTCAATTGAATTTTTTTTTTAGCTTTTAGTACATTTATCTGCAACATTACCATACCTGTTTACAATAAAACAATTTTTTATTGAATTTTTTTTTTTACCTTTTTATTATCCATTTTTTTGTTTTTATTTCTCATTCTTTGTATAGTGCACTCTGCACTGTACTCTACTTGCCAGGCCCTTTCATTTGACACCCATATTGATGAGATAAAAAAATAGGTTATCCGCCATTTTGTAGCAGCGGCCATGTTGGATTTACAATAACACTGAATATACATAATTGTATTGTCACCACAACCAAAAGGGTATACCAAATTTCAGATCAATCGGTTGACAGAAAACAAACGGGGCAAGCTAAATAAAACTGTTTAATAAAAAAATGGTAATTCTCTTAAAATAGACGGACTTCATACGACATTAATATCTTGAAATGTGGTCAGAAATCCACTGTTTTTTTTTCGTGGGCACATTGTATAGTCTCAAATATAATCGGGCTCAGTGTACCATCGCCCTCCGCTCCATCTCTCAACATTAGTGTTTTGATGCCTCCAGTGAATTATTCACAAATTCATAAATCCTCTCCCCGCCCGCCCCCCGTGGCACAGCTTAAAACAGCGTGAGCTGTTGTTATACATTTGCGCAATGACGGTTTTTGATACTTTTTCTGCCACTATGGGGAGGAGAGATGGCAGCACTGAGCGGAACGTTTAACGAACTGTCAAAATTAATACGCGCATTTAATTTTCAACATATTTATAGGTTTATTTATTCTGAAAACCATTACTTGAGGAATATTGTTTTCTAAAAGAAATAAATAAAATAGTTCCAAGTCAATTCCCATGAAGTGAACAAAGTTGTAATTATTTTTAATACCAGTGACTTTGAGCGCCTGCTTTAGAGCTCAATCTTCAGTTCGACGACCGTGTATTAGTCGTAATCCATTACAAAATCAAGAAACTTCCAAATAAAGTAGAATTTTGATATTTTAGGTCCAAGTACCTATGAATAGTATGAATCTGACAGCTTTGTGGACTCGACGCCTACTCTAGCGCCGCCTGGTGGCAGAAAAAATATCGAAAACTCTCATTCTTAAGGTGCATTCAGACCAAACGAGCATTCGCTATTCTAACCCCCTACTCTACGAAATTCGATCGTTACGCAAAACGTGATTTCGTAGAATGGGGGATAGAACAGCAAATGCTCGTTTGGTCTGAATGCACCTTTATGCTGAAAGGCAAAATAAGGCGTATATAAAAATGCTCAAAATATTTCCCAGTGCACTTTAATCCCGTGTAATAAGAACGTAGGGGAGACCGGGGCAAAACGAAGCTCGGGGCAGAACGGGAAATGTACTTGTGTGCGTAACTGGTGCGCGCAATAGAGCGCGACACAGCGCCATTCGCGACAACTTTAGTCGCCTCACACGAGTCAAAGCGGCGGGTGCGTGTCACTACCTGTTTTGGTCGAGCAGCAAGAAAAAACAGATTTTTGGTGATTTGCTAAGAAGTTCTTTGGTTTTGATCGATGGGCATAAAGGTAAATATCAGTGCTATAGTTATTCCTTACTATATACATGTTGCATCAGTGTAAAACTAACGAATTTAGGTTGCTTTTACGAACAATTATTTCGCAGGTAAGAACTGTTGATATTTTTGTAAAATCTGTACGTTGGGGCAAAATGGTCGGGGTAAAATGGGATACTATCCCGTTTTGCCCCATATGTGTAAATAGTACATTGATAATTTCTGTTTTATATTTGTTTGCAGTTAAAATGGTACGAAATTATAAGCGTAAGACAGAACGTCAAACATGGGCAGAGGACGATATGAGAAAAGCAGTAAGAGCAGTGCTTTCAGAGATAATGGGTTTCTTCGAGCTTCAGCTGCATATAACGTGCCCAAGTTAACCTTAGAACGACGGGTGGGAAAGGCTCGATGTGCTGATAATTCTGATGATGAAGAGGCACACATTTGTGAAGGTTGCCAACCCGATTAAAGGTGTACTCGTTTTGCCCCATAGCGTTTCCTATTTTGCCCCAACGATGGGGCAAAACGGGATATACGACACGTAGCAAACAGTTCCTAATTGCAAAAAAAACAAGTGATTTAGTGCCATAAAAGATAAAATATATGTTTGCTAAAACTATAAGTGTTGCTTTTATTGTAAAAGATTTTTAATAAACATTATAATTTTCATAATCAGTCGATTTTTCTCTTAACTATCCCGTTTTGCCCCGGTCTCCCCTACATATTTATGAGAGGATTTTATTGATACCTATTTTTGCACTTGACTGTAGCTGTACTAAATGTAGGCGTACTAATATGTGAAAACTAGTCTAGTCTAGGACTCTTGACCTAATATTCAAAATGATTATGATTAAGCCGTACATATCACGAGTTGGCAAGTAACGCTTACGTTATTGTAAACTGGTGCAGGGTCCGCCCGGATAGCTACCACCGTGTTACCCGTTAACCTGCCGTTAAATAGCAGTGTTTGCACTGCTGTGTTTCGGTTTGGGGGTAGGATAGCCGGTGTAATTACTGGCATAGAGGCAATCCATCTAAGTCCTCAGGGTAGGCAGCGCATTTTTTGGTCACTATGTCCATGGGCCTCAGTTCTTGCTTTCCATCAGATGGGCTGAGAGCTCAGTTGTCTACATTCGTCACAAAAAAAAACTCTATTCGTTAAGCAGTTTTATCACCTTCGCACTTAATTATTGGAGCGAGCGTGACACACGTCACGTATCGAGTAAAGTCTAAACCACTAATTGAAGTTCGAGGCCAAAGAATCTACGAAAATATTGCCACAACAATGAAATGTTCTTACAATAGTAAATCCTTATTTTCTAAAAACAGACGTTGAAATATCTTATTTATTGGTAATTTTAATTCTTTAATTTATAGAAACAATATTATTTACTTATTTTCACGTAAATATGAGATATTTTAATAAAAACTTAATTATCCGCAATTATTAGTAACAAAGTTGGAATTGCGCTGGTATCACCTCAGGTGTTAATAACATTTGGTACAGCAATTTAACTACACATAAATTTAAACCCTATTTCTGCATACGTTTAGAAAATTGCAGAATAATATATTGTAGCGTGCTTTATGTTCACATTTCGTATTCGTAAAATTCCTTTGGCCTACAAATTTCTTTGGCAGTGCTATAGTTCTCCATTTAAATTATCATACAGATCTAACGTATTGTTTTCTTCCGTAGGTTGTTAACAATGTGACCCACTTGTTTCAGCCATGTTTAGCTTCGCCATACACCCCATCATCAAAAAATTAAATTCCAAATGAAATATACTGGGTGAAATGTTATAAACACAATGATACAAAATCATATTTTCTGGATCTACTCATGATTACAGCCAAGTTTTACTATGGGACCAGCCTTGAAAAAGTTACCACTCAGGAGGATAAGTGATGAAGAAGACAAATAAAATACAAAAAACTGGCCAAGTGAGAGTCGGACTCGCGCGCGGAACCCTTCGCCATTATCAGTTTATTATTTAAAAAATACGGTTAATTCAACCTACCTCAAAAACTATAGGACATAATTTAATCAAGTACTTTGAGAGCTGATATCTCGAAAACGATTTGCTTAAATAAAAATAAGATTTATAAACCTTCATATCATTTTCAAAGACCTTTCTATTAATACCCCACACGCTTTTAAGGACTGTTCATTTTACTAAGCGGACACACTTAAACGTCTATTATACATCGGTTTTAAAATCGATCGATGAACAGTTTACAGCCATGAAATTAGCAAAGCCATCTTTTTCAATTGATATATGTTTCCTTTTCAAGTATCCATTACTATATCTGATAAGACATATTCAATTTGATAATCGTAAATTGATTCTGCACAATGGTGTACAAAAAATATTCACTGTGAAAGATTGCAAATATCTAGGACATTTTAAGTCGACGTTATACTAAATCATTAAACAATTTAGAGAGTGTCATATGCTTGAAGATTCACCGAAGTCTAAACACAGAAATCTTAGTTGCATACCTTAAAATTGGCTATTGAACTTTACGTCGTTTCACTAAAAAAGTATGGAATTTTTGCATTTTGGTGGCCCACAAAAGGTACCTAAAATATGATAGTAATGACATTACCGCAGTCCTAATACTGTCATCCTGTCGTAGAAGAGTATGTGTCTGAGTAGAAAATTATACAAAAAAAAACAATTTCGGGAAGAACGCCCTTGCTTGGCAGGCAATTTGATTATATGGTCTTTTAACTGCTTCCTATTTCGCAACAGGGCCAAGTTAGCTGGGATATTTATAGAAAATATTGCATCCAAAATCGGTTTTTTATGTCTATCGAAGACATAGTATCTCTCACCGGTTATTTTGGTCTAATTTGGCAAGGGCACATCATAAGGGTTAGACATTAGAGCTATTTAATTAAATAATCACAGAATTTGTTTAAAAAGACGACATCCATAAATTGTCTTCATCTTCATCCTATATAGCGGTAATGGCCTATTGTGAAGGTACACTTAAGAAACAATAGACGAAAAACTAAATCATTGAAAAAATTCAAACGTGTACAGTTCGCAACTAGTCGTAAAATGTCAAAAAGTAGTTTGCAGAACATAAGTTTCGTGGCCAAACAGTAGTCTAAAAATGTAGTTGCCGATAATTAATATATTAATTGAGACATTAATTTTTATTTGTCTATTTTTAGTTAAATAATATTTCACAAATAAAAATAAAATATGATAAAAGAAAAAAATATTTAGGTGAAGTTTTTCATGTCCGCTTAGTAAAATGAACAGTCCTTATACAACTTCAAAAAAAAATTCTATCCCTCAGTTACATGTATGGAGGACCCCCACCCCAATGGTTTTTTTTACAATTTAGTATCATAATCCTGTAGCGGTTCATACAACACATATCCTTACCAAATTTCGTTACTGTAGCATCTATAGTTTCCGAGTAAATCGGCTGTGACAGACGGACAGACGGACATGAGGAATCTATGAGGGTTCCGTTTTTGGCGACGGAACCCTAAAAAATGCTTTCATTTTACATTTCCAAATTTCTTTCTCATAATTTTAAGCCGTAATAAGGTAGGGGGCTTAGTAATTTAACCATACTTACTGTTTTAATAAATATGGCACGCTGTCGTTTGTGTTCACTGGTAATTTAACTTCTATTTAAAATAGGCTTTGAAACGTTGGCTCTTATCATTTTAAGATCTTTACAAGAAAATTTTGTCATTTCTATGTGAGAAAAGAAAAGTTTTTAGATATTTACGTGTTTTTAAGAAAATCCTAGTTGTGACAGCCATATTAAACAAAAAGGCGTACAAACATTACGAAGGTGTATAATATTTTTATTATGAATTATTTTAAATAAATTAATTAAATAACAAAAAGGTTGTGGAAACCTGAAAACTTTATTTGACAATGACATAAGAGACTTTGACAGATTTGACAATAACGCATCTGTCGTAGTTTCGTTGGCCTCGAACTCCAATTTCTGGTATAAGTCATACAGATTGTCTGTGCAGCACGTGCTCGTTGAAGCGTATGTAAATTCATATGAGATGGCACACCGCTTTACCTCCTAATGCGTGTATACGCTAATTAATAAGAGAGGCCTACGCCTACGTCCAGCTGTGAACTGGACGCTTAGCCTAGTTGCCAATCGTCAACGCCTAGTAGCGTATCGTAGTTTTCCCTCTCTTTCATTCTATCATATTAGTGCGACAAAGACAGTTAGCTGCCTTTCGTTTACGATTGACGATTATGCGTTAGCAGTTTGTCTAAGCATACGCTGATGATGTGAAACGTTACTAGCCAACTCATAGTAGGTACTGGTACGGTAATCACTGAATACATATTTGATGAATCGAAACTCGGCCGCAGAATATTTAATAGTTTTACAACTTGGCAGACATCGCCCTCAATTACTTGTCTGTGGAGTTATGTAAATTATTTTGAACTTGGCTATCCTTTACGTTTGTTCTGCGACCATATATATAACATGGAAATCTAACGCCAGCTCAAAAATGCCCCCAAAAGCAAATTGTTGAATTGTGTCAAAATGGGCAGGACATAGCGCTTTTCTTAACACCGCGCATATTTCGGCGCAACATCTTTGACAAACGTTTATAAAATATAGCCAATCAAAACTTTAATGGACCAATCACAACTAATTTTAAATGGCGGTTTAAGTTTTTATAGGTTGATAATGATATTAATTACCGTGATGCATTGAAGAGGGGGTGACACTTGTCAACTAAAATTCAGGACCGTTTTTGAAAGGCAATTTAATATGGCGTGCGGCTTCCATGTTTTATTTGTTCTTAGCGTTTGTTTTAGTAGGCTCGGCAACGCGCATGTGATGTCACTGGAGTTCCACGCGGGTTTATTGGCTATAGTAGCGGCTTACTATCGGGTGATACGTATATATGGTATCTGGCCAGCGTGATTTTAAAAATCAGGACATAAAAAGTTTAGTTAAATAGCCGCCTGCCGCCCAAAGACCTTTTAAAAGGTCTCCATAAACAAAAGAAAGTATATTTCCTACACTATTAATATATCAATAATATTCACTGGCGAATATTATTGTCTGGGCGGCAGGTAGTAATAATTATGAGTTTCTTATTTGTTTTTGAAATAAAACTTAAGTGCGAGTAACGTGAGTTTAACCGTGTATTTTTTTATTTAAAATTAAAACTCATAAAATTAATTTACAAATTAATTATATGTATAGTATGCCATGTACAAAACTTTAAGTTCAAAAAACTTGAACATATATTTTAATTGAAATAATAATAAATCAATATTTTTGCTAGAATATGAAGGGTCCACGGAAAGAACATGTCTAGTCAATTTAAATTACAGAAGGAAAAACCACCTTACGTTTAACAGAATAAGGTGTGAAAATGCACTGAATTTTTTAAGCACTGGGCATGTTTTTTCTCGTGGACCCTTCATATATTGTTTATTTCCTTAGTTCCCACAAAACAAATTAATAAATAATAAATAAATATCTTCGAACATCATCCAAAAATCGACCTAGTAAAAAAAAAACACTTCAACCGATGTCTCCAAGATCCCATAATCAAACCCTGACTTTATTTATTTATTTATTGAGGAGACAACACAGAAACATACAGTAGGGTTTCACTTTTGTATGGGCAAAAAAAAAATGTGATATTTTCCCTGACTTTGCTAACGCCCTAAGTTTCTCTGATATAAAAATTATATATATAATTTTTTTTTGAGATTGGACAACGTTTAAAGGTTGCACTCTTTTGAAAGTAAAGCCAAAGCCCCATACATTACGAAAAAAATTACTTTGTTATAAATTAATCAAATATAATGAACCAACACTAAAAAAGAATGGAAAAGTCGAATTTAATGTCATATATTAAAAATGAGAACTTATTCTTTGGAAGTAGGTATAAATTCTAAAAAATATTTATAGGGCACTTTTATGAAAACCTGATTCCCAGTGTTTTACTAGTTTCATAACTATAATAGATTAGTGTACTATATGTAAACATCCAATTATGGCCTAAAATTAAGTAAAAAAACCGGGATCTAGGTTACTTTATAAATAATACCATATTAAGGTTATAGTAAATTCACACACGTGCTTAAAGAATAAAATCCTTTTTTTATATTTGACGATAGAATCTACTTTCCCAAGTAATTTTAGTGTTGGTTCATTATTTTTTATGAATTTATAACAAAGTAATTTTTTTCGTAATGTATGGGGCTTTGGCTCCACTTTCAAAAGTGTGCAACCTCTAAACGTTATCCAATCTCAATAAAATTTTAAATATATCATTTTTATATCAGAGAAACTTAGGGCGTGAGCAAAGTCGGAGAAAATTTCACAATTTTCAAAAATGAAACACCCTAACATACAGGGAAAGTAGACAATGAAGTTTGGTTTACATTTTGTAAGTACATATGCTTCCTTACACGTATCTCACAGTGAACATAAGATTCCGATGCAGAAATAGACACAATTATACGTAAAGGTGCCAAACGAGACCACCTAGGCACATTCAAGTAAAAAAAAATCAAAATCGGTTTAAGATTCTCGGAGATATCGAGTTAATCGAGTAATATAGGTAAGCACAAAAAACAGTCAAATTGAGAACGTACTCTTTTGAAGTCGATTCAAAACTATATCAGAAATACTCAAAAGTGGACTATCTGCAATCTAGTCTGTGATTTCACCCCCCTATTCGTCAAATTCACCCCCCAAGTTAATTTTATTTGAGCAGGCAGATACTATTTGTCTTTACTAATATTTCATCCTTACCTTAAAATACCGTTTTATGTATTTTGTTATTTGAATAATAATATTATTGGTAAGGTAATCTAGCTGTCAGTTATCTGAAAATCATTATTATTAATGTACGGGTTATTTTTCTCGATTAATTAATTCCATACTAAAAATTGATTTAAGTGACGTTTTTTGTTTTATACCTATTATATACCAAGCCGCGTGATGAGGGCAGTAAGAATACATTTGTCACCACCCCAACTCTTCCCGTGGGTGTCGTAAGACTAAGGGACTCTGCGGTCGCCAATCCGCTGAATGTATTCTTATTGCGACTATAGTTGCTGATTTCTAAAGGTGCATTCAGACCAAACGAGCATTCGCTATTCTATCCCCCACTCTACGAAATCAACGCATCACGTAGAATTTTCATCACGTAGATTAGAAATGAGCCCTATATCATCAATGTCATCATCATAATTAGGGCTGCCAACTGTCCCGCTATATGCGGGACGTCCCGTTTCTGGGGCCCTAAAGTATGCGTCCCGCAAAAACTTCGCGCGGGACGCCGATTGTCCCGCTTTTCGGGGAATACTAAACTAGAAATACTAAAATAATAATATGAATACGTAAATGAGAGCAATTTACGATTACGTCATATTAATTTGAATGTACCGCGACGTCCGCGACTACCTATAACATGCGAGCACCGTGCACTGAACGTATATATGTACTACCAAAGTATGGATGATTGCGTTGGGTGCATTAGGTGCATCTAAATTGAACCTAAATATCTGTCCCGCATTTTATAGTCAAGTCCCGCAATTTATTCGCGAATGTGCCGCATATCTATGATCTTTGGTTGACAGCCCTAATCATAATCATCATATTCAACTGTTATTCGCCCACTGATGAGGATAGGCCTCTCTTCTTGTTCGCCACTGGTCCCGGTCCTGAGCTACCCTCATCCAAAAGTGACCCGTACTCTTTCGAATATCCACCCATCGAGCGGTCGGACGCCCTGCGCTTCTCCCGTCTGAAAGCGGCCACCAATCCGTTAACATTTTGGTCCACCTGCCATCACACTGCCTGGCAATGTGTCCTTGTATATTATGACGTTAAGACTATCGGAAAAATCGTGAGTCTTACGCTCATATTAATACGCTCATATTAATCTATAACTATCAAAAGTTCATTCTTAGAAATCGGCAACTATACAGGATGCTCATGAGTAACCCGACAGACTTTACCAATGCTTTGATGTCGAAATAAGTAAAAAATGTTACATGACATATATGTCATTTTCGGAGATTTTTTAAAACCTTATTTGCGATTTTTTAAATTTATTTATACATGACCAGTAATAGGTTGTACAGAAATAATTGTTTTTAAGTGTTTTACAATTATTATTTTTTTGTTAAACATTTTTCTGAAACTGGTTTCTCATTTTAATGAGAAACACAATTTCTCTAACGTTAATCAATATCAATGAGTAGGTATGTCAAGATGAAAACTCATAGTGAAAAAAATTTAATTGTGCAGGCATTTTTCAGTGAGTTATGATTAAAAATAGTTTTTTGAAAAACATGTCATTATCTCTGAAACTAAGCCGAATCCAGAAAAGTTCATATGACATTATTGTCACAAAATGTGGTCAAGAATACACCCTTCAAGTTTATCGGGTTAAGGTGCGTTCAAACTAAAAGAGCATTCGCTGTTCTAACCTCCCACTCTACGAAATTCGATCGGTACACAAAACGTGATTGGTTGATTTCGTAGAACGGGCGCTAGAACAGCGAATGCTCTTTTGGTTTAAACGCACCTTGACTCATTATCCACCCTGTATATACCCTCACCACCCGACCCGACAGCCAATAATACAATTAAATATCGCAACATTTTTTAACGGTCATCGTCGGTTTGAACTCAGAATTCCAAATTTAAAATTCTCCGCCACGCAACAATAAATCACGTATATTGTCCGCCAGTACAATCATTGCACAATGGAGTGCTTACACGTAAGGCCACTTGGAGGGATCAAATCTCGTTGTGGGGTTGAAATTTAAAAGTCATACCTGGAGTGCATTGCTGTGTTTGGTACAGATCACTTTAAATATAGATGTATTCAATTAGATTTTTTTTTTGACAACTATTGCTTAAAGTAAGGTGACAGTTTAGTTATGACCGCGGTCCTCAGGATGCTTAGCCAAGTTGCCAATCGCTAACGCTTAGTAGCATATCGTAGTTTTCCCTCTCTGTCACTCTTTCATATTAGTGCGACAAAGACAGTGCCTGTGCTGCCGTTCGTTTACGATTGACGATTAAGCGTTAGCGATTGGCAACTTGTCTCTTCTGATGCCTAAACCACACTGCCACTCCAGCTGCATCACAAAACACAAATCAAAATATTCAATAAAAAAAATGTTTTGTTTCACAAAAAATAATCCATACATTTTTAACTATCGATTGTGTTCTGGGTGAGTAGCCAAGATGGCATTATCAATTTATCAATCATAAAAAAATCACGTTTATTGTATGAGAACCCCCTTAAATATCTTTTTATTCTACTTTTTAGTATTTTTTGTTATAGCGGCAACAGAAATACAGCATCTGTGACAGTTTTACTACAATTATCACGGTTCACGAGATACAGCCTGGTGTCAGATGGACAGTCAGACAGACAGCAGAGCCTTAGTAATAAGATTCCGTTTTACCCTTTGGGTACGGAAACCTAAAAACGATTTGATAATCCACCAGTATTTTACGATGTGTATTCTAAAGTTAGTAATCTATGGCACGATACGAATATGATTTTTTATTCAATAAAAATATGCTGAATTAAAACGAAATCCACACATTCAAAATATATTTAGTCTGGTTTGTTGAAATGCATCGGATTGAAAGTTATTCATATTTTAAATATTTCGTGTAAATTTTTCAATGGCCAATCAGTTGTCAATAATTCAATTTTAAACTTGAATATTTTATACTGCTGTTTTATTTTCTGTCCTGATTAATTTTTTTTAATCGATTGCCAACCCGTTTGCCCAACATAGGCATTAGGTACCTCCTAAATTCGTCCATATGCGTAGATAATACGAGAGGCTTATGCCTAGCAGTGGACTGACTAATAAGCTGATGATGTGTCTTAGAGACATCGCTTTTGGTGACTAAATATAGACATAATGTATGCAATAGCGACACAAGACTGACTGGGGAATTCCGCGATTTTTGTTGACATTTTTTTTTGTATTTTATTTATTAGGTTATAATACTAACTGTATATATTTTTTATGATACTATCGTAAAACCACATCGATACCTCATTCCGCAATGGACCGCTAGGGGCCGCTATGGAGGCCATATTTCCCTTCTGTCGGCTATGAGGGTTGATTCCGACAGAAGAATCAACCCTCTAAAATTTAAAATCACCATGTGGCCTATAAAATGAACAATTAGATATTAGAACTAAAATTAAACAACCGTAGCCTAGTTGGTAGTGACCCTACCTACGAAGCTGAATGTTCCGGGTTCGAATCCCAGCGAGGGCATTATTTGTGTAGGTATTTATTTAACGCAAATATTTGTTCCTTGGCTGTAATACATAGGTATTTAAATATCTACATGTATCCATCAATTACATATCGTCGCTTTGTACCTACATCACAAGCCTTAATTGATATTTTTAGAGCTAACCGTGGGACTAGGTCGATTTGTGTAATATATCCCAAGATATTTATTTAAATGTAATCTACGAACAAATAAAACATGGAAGCCATACTAAATTGCCTTTCAAAAACGGTCCAGAATTTTTGTTGACAAATGTCACCCCGTCTTCAATGCTCCACGGTAATGAATTTCAATATCAACCTATAAAAACTTAAACCACAATTTAAAATAGTTGTCATTGGTCCATCAAGGTTTTTATTGGCTATATTCTATAAACATATGTCAAAATTTTGCGCTGAAATATGCGCGGTGTTAAGAAAAGCGCTATGTCCTGCCCATCTTGTCACAATTGAACAATTGGTTTTGGGGTATTTTTGAGCTGGCGTTAGACGTCCATGTTATTATGGCGCAGAATTTAACCGATTACTTGATGGTAATCACCTACCGAAGCCCACGAACGGTCAGTGAACGATTCGCAATTAGGTTACGTGTATACAAACAAACATTCGTGTAGATAATTGTAACAATTGTAATTCTACTCGGGTGTCACGTAATTGTGTTTTAACGAGCGGAGGTGTGGTAGCATTATGTTATGTGTTATCTATCCGTGGCATTATGAGAGGGGAATTATAATGGTTTATTTGGCTATTTTTTGTGGTAACTTGATTATCTTATGAATATTTTTTGATGTTTTTTATTGCTATTTATTGTGGAAACCTCATTATGTTATGAACTTTTTTTTAAGTTTTATTTTGCTAGTTTTTTGTGGAAATCCGATTATTTTATGAAATATTTTGATGTGTTTATAACCTCACTGGTGTAACGTACTTATTTTTTGACCACCTTGTACCGATAAGGGTGCATTCAGACTTCAGACCAAACAAGCATTCGCTATTCTAACCCACTACTCCACGAAATTCGATCGTTACCCAAAACGTGATTGTTTGATTTCGTAGAGTGGGGGATAGAACAGCGAATGCTCGTTTGGTCTGAATGCACCTTAACACAAATGTAATATGTACACAAAACGTGATTGGTTGATTTCGTAGAACGGGCGCTAGAACAGCGAATGCTCTTTTGGTTTAGACGCACCTTTATACAAATCGACCTAGTCGAATGGCTCAATAGCTCAATAAAAGCTTGTGTTGAAACTAAGCGACGATAGGTACAGATGTAGTGCAAAATCCTTTTCTCTTCTGCTTTTCATGGAAACATCCGAATTCATATTGCTGTCTCAATGAACTTCAGTATTGCACTGAAGCTAATTGAGACAGGGAGACTAATTCGGGCGTATCCGTGAAAAGCCGAAGAGAAAGGATTTTGCACTACATCTGTACCTATGTAGATATATACTAATATACATACCCTCTTATTCATAAACGTTGGCTAACTTAACAGGCCGCTAATAATTGTTTGTCCCTTTCGGTCTTAACAATGTGTCCATAAGAGCAAAAGGCACAAACAATTATTAGCGGCTTGTTAAGTTAGCAAACGTTTATGAATAAGGGGATAGAAAATAATCGCGGCAGGAACAAAATAATTGAAATAAAGCTCGTATCTCAGTTCCGATTCAGTACAGATATACGACATTGCTAAGAGTAGTGAGAGATTTTATAGGTTAGGTTTTCAACTGACTAATTTGCAGACGGATAAACAAAAATATGTACAAATTTAAATTCGATACAACCTTCTCTGTTACTCTAATTCTGAGGCGTAATGAATGACAGAGACAAATGCGATTTTCGTTATTCGATGTAGGCTGACCGTTGATGGTGACCGTCCCGCTCCCAGTGGTGATTAATGATGGTGACCAATCGATCTCACCATTAACATTATTGCTTTGGATCGCTTCGCCATCGGAAAGTAACGGAATATAAATCATGGGGTTCGGAAAGGTATTAAGAAATGGCAGTGCAATAATAAATAAATAAATCGTCGAGAAAATCAAAACTCACTATAAAAACTTACACTATTCTTAGCAATCTCAATCGTTGCAGAACATTCTCAAATATTTTTGGGAATATACTCGGAATTTTCCAAGCATTTCCATGAGAATTTAAGAGTAAGTTCTCATTGAGAATGTTTCCATCTTATAAAAAAAGTGTTATGAAGAATATTGTATTTCATAACGGAGTAAACAAGCCATAAAATATACCATATTAATACACCATATACAGGGTGTGGCCTGTAATAGGAGCAAAAAATGAAACGGTACACTAATAACCCAATAAATAGTAAATAAATAAGGCATGAATGTATTGAATATACAACGGTTTTGGCATGATTAGATTGCTTGTAAAATTTAAATTGCAGAGAACATTCTCTATACAAGTTTCGCAACTTATACATTTCTTCTCGGTATTTTTTTGTACTTACTGAGTTTTTGTTGTCAACCGACGAAAATATGTGAAAAGATATTTTTAAATCGTGAGACATCTTACACAAATCGACCTAGTTTCACGGTAAGCTCAATTAAAGGTTTGTAATGTGGGTACCAGGCAATGATATATATAACAAATAGATACATAAAGATACTTAAATACACGACAGCCACGACCAAGGAACATTATTTGTGATAAATAAATATGGAAATAGTACCATCGCCGGGATTCGAACCAGGAACATCAAGATTTGTAGGCAGGGTCACTACCAACTAGTTAGGCTACGGAGGCTGACTATGCAATGTAATTGCAGCCTTATCAAAATGTCTATAAGTAAAGGTGCATTTAGACCAAACGAGCATTCGCTCATTCTATCCTGCACTCTACGAAATTCGTTCTTTATACAAAACGTGATTCGTCGAAATTCGTTGATTTTGTAGATTGGGGGACAGAATGAGCGAATGCTTTTTTGGTCTCAATGCACCTTCAGAAGGAAAGGGAAAAGATTCATCTAGGCTATAAAAATTGTTTTATTTATGTTTTTTATGGATGAAATTGATGCAAAACATACCTTATTTTTTCCCGTTAACAAAGAAAACACGTACTAAATTGAAAACACGTGAAATAACACAATGAAATTAAAAATTGGGGATGAGATCGCCGGTGTGATTACTGGCATAGAGGCAATCAATCTAAATCCTCAGGGTAGGCAGCGCATAGGCGATTTTTTGGTCACTATGTCCATCGGCCTTAGTTCCTGCTTTTCATCAGGTGGGCTGAGAGCTCAGTTGTCTACCTTCGTCACATAAAAAAAATCTTGATTTTTTAGGAAACGTCTGTCCCATCAATTTGTTGCTATTATCAAAACATTCATTTACATTGCCGCGTTACGGCAGTAAGAATACATGCGTCACCCTAACTCTTCCTGTGGGTGTCCTAAGAGTCGACTAAGGGATTGATGTGTCATGACCATTCATTTATTGAGAATGAAAGCTCATCTTTAGGCTCTATTTCACCAAACTTATTGAAGGGTCCACGGAAAGAACATTAGACAATTCAAATTACAGAAGGAAAAACCACCTTACTTCTAACAGAAAAAGGTGTGAATTTGCCCTGATTTTTTTTAAGCACTGGACATGTTACATTGGACATTACTCTCAGAAACTTGTGTCAAACTACTATGGAGTTTCTACTACCTACATTTTTGTAATCGTGTCTCCACTACCCAAAGGTTGTCTGGAAGAGATCGCTTTTTAGCGATTAGGCCGCCCTTTGTGACCTCTGTTTTTTGTATTGTGAACTTTTGTTCTTTATTACGTGTGAGATGTGCAATAAAGAGTTTTGTATTGTATTGTATTGTACTATCCAAGAGCAAACTTCGAGAAGAATACTTCGAGTTTGGTGATCCATTTCACATTTCCTTAGCAGCTTTGTCATAATGCACACACTACTGCGATCGGGTGCGTATCATAATGAATACGCACTTTTAGTATAATTACAGTTTACAAACGTTCATAACGTATACTAACGTTAGGTATAATGTATTAAACATCTATTTCCAAATAGTATAATACAAAAATAATATAACGTTAATAATATATACCGTTGTTTAGTCTAACGTACATATTAACGAATTCCGTTTCATATATCAATATAAAGGTATAAAAGTTAAAACATATACTAACATCTGATATAACGATATAAATATAACTGCCAGAAAAGTAAGTTAGGTTAAGTTCTACAAAAAGGTATACGTTATATTACTTACCCTTTTCAATCCGTTCTAGCCTCGAAACCTAACCAATCCAAGTAATAAATCAGGGTAAAACCGACTTAAGATAAAGATAAAGATAAGATAGATAAAAATGAGTTTATTGCACAAATACACAAAGAGTTACGTATACAAAATGTTGCTATACATAAGTAAGTGCTTAGGGAGTGAGAAGCCGAAGTGCCAGGAGTCCCCGCACTAGGCTAGGCCTGTATCGCGGGAGACCAGGAAAGCATTTTATGTCAAGAAGAAGACAATAGGAAAAAAAAAAAACATAAGGATAACTTAAAATTACAAATACAGATTACTAACTTTTACATCTAATGCAAGAATTAATAAAAAATAATAAAAACAATAATAACGTGTTCCTTACACAATTCTTTGAAGTAATGTCTCAGTTTCAGGGTAATTTAGTGATAATAACCACTTATAGAATAACCTTTTGGCCACCGGAACGGTGCTACGCAATATTTCACTCTGATGATTGACGGCAGTATTGTAGATCTTGAAGCGAACGGCAACTCCAAACCGTTTACCAAACATAGTGTTAACCCACGGAATGGGCAACTTAAAAACGCGTTTAGAGGTAAGTTCTGAGTAGTTGCTCATTTTCATAACGTCTATGTGAGTGGCGACGCAAATCTTATGAATGTAGAGCTGACGGACTGTGAGCACTTTGACCTCAGAGTAAAGGGTGCTAGTCGGAAATCTGAACGGCTTTTTGAGCATAACTTTTAAGACCGAACGCTGAGCTCTTTCTGCAGTTAAAATTGTAGTCTTCGCAGCGCTACCCCACGCTGATATGGAGTAAGTAATTAAAGGCTGGCACAGAGATATGTATATGTTTTTTAAAAGAGTTAGGTCTGCAGAATGACGTAATTTTTTGAATATATGAATCGATTTTCTTATTCTTTTCGAGAGGCAAGTGACGTGGGCTTTAAAGTTAAGGTTCTGGTCTATGAGTAAGCCAAGGTATTTAATAGTTTCAGTGCGGCATATATATTCACAAGAACATGGCGAGGAACTGGAGTCGTTGCAGGTATGAATCTTGATAGATTGTGAAGGATTCGTTGGACTAGAAGCAATAGATTTATGAAAACATATGAATTTGGTTTTTGACCTATTTAGTGTCAGTAGGTTGCTACGAAACCAGCTGGCGGCCCTTTTCATACCTTCTTCTGCTGTAGCATATGTATTTTTCCAACTATCTCCGTTAAAAAGTATGACTGTATCGTCCGCGTAACAAATTATTTCGGCGTTATTTAGGTGAAGGCTGTGTATGTCGTTTAGGTAAATTAAAAATAAAGTAGGACCGAGCACGCTCCCCTGTGGAACCCCAAAAAGTACGCTGCTCATCTCGCTCCTATACGAATCAACTTTAACAAGTTGTTTTCGGTCGGATAAGTAACTGTTAAACCAGGCTAGTGACACGCCACGAACTCCCATTTTTTCTAGTTTACGTAGAAGTATGGGTTTAGAGACCGTGTCAAAAGCCTTTGCTAAGTCCAAAAACACACCAATGCAATTGATGTTGTTATCTAGGTGGGTAGATATTAAATTAACTACGAGAGAAATAGCATCTTCCGTGGATTTATGTGCCCTGAAACCGAATTGTCTTTCCGACAGAGCACCGGTCTTTTCCAGAAAACCGACAAGCCTGCTATTTACAATTTTTTCCATAACCTTGGAAAAAACGCTAAGAAGTGAAATAGGTCTGTAGTTACCCGGTTCATTCTTGGGACCGTCCTTGTGTATCGGGGTAACCAAAGCCATTTTCCACTGCTCTGGAAACTGCCCTTTACTTATACTTAGATTAAAAATATGTGTTAATGGTTCCAGGATATGGTGGCTAATAACTTTTACCAGTCCACTGTTAAGACCGTCTATGCCAGGTGCACTGTTTGATTTAAGTTGTGAAATTATATTTTTTACCTCATCAACATTAGTAGGAAGCATAAAGAACGATTCAGAAGGGCTTTCGATCCCGTTTACCCTTGTGGCCAACATTTCCTCAGATTCCTTTGTTTGAGAAATAATTTTATCTGCAAGATTCTTGCCCACAGAGGAGAAAAATTCATTGCACTTATTCAAGGCCTCCAAAGGATTATCATGACACATTAAACCGGAGTGTTTCTTAGGTTTCTTTGTAATGTTGCAAATGTCTCTTATTGTATTCCACAGTTTCTTGGGGTTTTTGTCACAGGATTGAAGTTGGCTTTGTTCGTGTTCGCGTTTCAACTTTCGCAGTAAGTTATTGAAGAAGTTTCTGTAGCGGTTATAGACGATTTGTGAGATTTCATCTTTTGGATTTTGTCTAGCCTTAAGGTGCAACCTGTCACGATGCCGAGCACAGCGCAGTAATCCCGGGGTCATCCATGGTTGGATTGGTTAGGTTTCGAGCGTAGTTTCCCGGATAAATAAAAGACCTACTTACTTTTAATTAATTGTTTACGCATCGTCATCCTTGCGAAACCAAAAAAAGGGGTGACTTGGGGGCGTAGTCCCCCACAAGGGGGCTCGGGGGGCGGAGCCCCCCGCATTAAAAAATAACATATTTTTACATCCCCTACTCTAACCTGGATAGGTTCGTTAGGTACCTTTTATCCCTTAGAGCAGAAATAGAAGCCCCGCGCAGCGGGGCTTCGTCGACCGGTTCCCAGGTCTAAATCGCTTCCTATACGGATACGGCTTAATAAACGGATAAATAGTAAATCAATTCAAATGAAATATACTGATAATTCTATAGTTTATTGATTAAAAAATCGTAGGGGCTTATATTTTGTGTAAGATAGTTGTTTTGTATATTAGATTATTACAATGTTATACCAATTAATCGTTATCGTAAACGATATTATATGTTACGTTCATTATACATTTTACAATTATTCATTTAATAATTATACGTTTTATACGTTATATTTATTACACGTTAGGCATTATACATTTATACAAACTGAATTTATACATTATGATTTATATAGCATAAGTTCGTATACGTTATATTACTCCCGCTTGCCCAGCGTGGCGATTATGGTCATTACCTCCTATTGCGTCCATACGCATAGGTAATAGGAGGGACCTACGTCCAGCAGTGGACTGAAATAGGCTGATGATAATGAATATACCTACTATGGAATAATCACCAAATGAAAAATTTAAAAAACAACCAACTTCAACCGATTTCTCCAAGATCCAAGATAGAATCTGTGGTTTCCATCATCGGTTTTCTATCATCAAATCCTACTTATTGAATGCGAATTCTTGTAAATTAATGAATATTACCAAAAGCGCCATACATGTACCTATAACATTTGAAGAGATCCCTCGATTTCTCCAAGATCCCATCATCAGACCCCAACTTGGTGCCAACGGGACCATCTCGGGGTTATACACGTTCGATCACAAAAAAATCGGTTCACGATTCGCGGAGATATCGGGTAACATTACATACAAGAAACATTCAGTCGAATTGAGAACCTCCTTTTTTTGAAGTCGGTTAGTAAAGCGTCGTACGGCGTGATAGGGGTGATAGGAACCTTGCCGATATTAACATGTTTATTAATGATAATGACTAACGGGTAGTTAAGGGTTGTTTTTGACGTGACAAAAAAATGACATGTTTAGTTTCGATGACGAGGGGCGATAGTGGCGGTTTTATGCACCTGGATAATTGTTTTTTTTTGGAACAAATATCATCGTTATCTTTTCGTTTGAATAGTAAAGTTAGGATTATTTATATTACAGGACAGGTACCGAGTGCTAAAAGTAAATTAAAATATTGGATGTCATATACCAAAGAAAAATACACCAAAATCACCAACGTGGGAATCGAACTCACTTACTCAGCTTTCGCGGCTAATGCCTGTACCGCTCGGCCACTCGGTCTAAAAAAAAAAGATAAAATGTAGTTGTAAACTTTAATAACGACAATCATTTTAGTTAATTGCACAATAACCATGAAAACCATTTCCAAATAAAAATAATACTCACTATCCCCCTTTCATACACGTCTCATGACTGCATGGCGTTCAGTATTGTTTGTCATTTTCGCTCTTATAGACATTTTGATAAGACCGAAAGGGACAAACAGTTCTTAGCGGCTTGTTAAGTTAGGAGTTCTCGCATTGCATTAAATATTTGTCTATTAATCATCAATCACTCAAGATTTAAATAATCAAAAATACGTTTAGAAAATATTATAACTCAAAACATACTAATATAATTTAATCGCATTAAATATTTGTCTTTTAATCACCAATCATTAATCATCAATCACTATTAAAAAAATCAAAATTACGATTAGTAAATATTATAACTCTAACATAATTTAATTACATTTCTATAACTTGAATTTACCCAATCGATTGATTTAGTCCCTATTTCCGAAAATACATTGTACATACAGTGGAGTGCTATTATCGAGCGAGCAACGCGAGGCCGTATATACACACGAAATTGCAAACCCTGTTTACACCACGAAATCCGTTAAATCACTCCCTTAGCATGAAATGCCTCGTTTAACCATATGCCGAAGCAACGACACATTGCGCCTTTGTTTCGGAAATCACGGTAGTCAAACCCGGACCCCCGAGGTCGATCAATTAATACGTCAACCGGGTGACGTGGCTTTTCTGGCCCTCGAAAGTGCAGCCAAATCTATTAAAGTTTTGGTAAGTGTGGGTATACACTGGCGTTGAAAACGCTGCTGTTAAATAAACGCAAAAGGTATTAAAATGGTCTTAGGGGCAGTATTTCAGTATTTAAAAGTTTAAGTGCAAAAATATATAATAAGCTACCATCCGAAATAAAATGTATAGATAATGTGTAATTGTTTACTAAAAGGCTTGACACTTACTTATTAGAAAATTGTTACTATACACTACGAGAGTATCTAGACGATAAGTAATAATTAAGGAATTTCAAAATTATCTTAGTTTTTAAGTAAATTGTGAATAAATACACAAACTAAAACACTGCTATTTAGCGGCAGGTTAACGGGTTAGGCGGTGGTAGCTATCCGGGCGGACTCTGCACGAGGTCCTACCACCAGCCAATTTCATAACTACTATGCAAACCTAGGCTTGCAAGATAACGAGAAACATCTTCGCCTTTAACCGTAAAAACAACATAGACCTATTGTTGTTGTAGTAGTAGTAAAAACTTTATTGCACAAATCATAAAAAATAACAAATGAAACATACACAATGAAATTGTATGAAGGCAAAAATGAAATGGTAAAAGATCTATTTAAACACAATAGTCTCGTGAGACTCATTTATACTAAACTTATATTACACGCGGGGTTACTCGCGTTTTTAAGTCGAAAAATGCTCATCCTGTTTCGCTCCGTATATGAGGAGCTTTTTCAAGAGCCAATCGCCACGGTTGCGCGACAAAGACTCTTGAAAAAGCTCCTCATATACGGAGCGAAACATGTCGAGCATTTTTCGAATTAAAAACGTGAGTAAAGGTACATTTTAAATTTTGGAGAAAAAATTATGAACTTGTGACTTCAAATCCTTTTTTTTGTAAAGTTTTGCGAATAGGGGATAGAATTCGCTCATTCTTCCCCCCACTCTACGAAATTTCGACGATTCGCGTTTTGCGTAACGAACGAATTTCGTAGACTGGGGGGTAGAATGAGCGAACGCTCGTTTGGTCTAAATCCACCTTAACCCGCCTGAAATATAATTTTGGTGTACAAGATTATCTGAACTACTAAACTAACAGATTTGTTGTGGACGGTTTTTCACGCATAACGCGGCGTTTAAAACGCGGCGTTTCTCAACCTATACGGCGCTATGCAACAATATATACGTTTTCACGATTGATTACTTTGCGCAAGTCATCTACTTGATTATGATGATTGTATCTTAATTCTCGTTAGTCATTTCGTTTGGGGCATGCGGTTTGGCATATGGTGGTCATGGAACGTATAAATAAGTTTTTGTGATAGAAGCTCAGCTTTTACTGCTAGTACACTTACCGACACTCGCCTGAAAAAACTTTCCACACTTGTATCAACATTTACAATGCATTATGCGCGGAAAACCAAAATTGTTTTAGCATGCTGTATTATGGGCATTTAGCTCCTAATACGCATAGGCAATAGGAGAGGCCTATGTCCATGTCCAGCAGTGGACTGAGATATGCTGATGATGATGATGATGATCTCTTCAATGTCAACGATGCGCATACGTAGTCCAAGAGCTAGGTATAATTTTAAACCGCCGTCCCGTGGCGCCTCGTAAACTGAGCTGGAACTGAAACCGACCCATAAATAATAATGTATTCGAGTTTCCTATATTTTTTATGGGCCACACCGCAATACCTCTAAGTGACCGGGTGTAGCGTCGGCAGAAAATTCTCCGTTTTTGAATTTTCTAAACAGAATTTTATGTTTTGAGCGGGAGCCAAACGATTTTGTCCTCTTTTCAATTTTGTGGTGGTAAATAAAGCAGTGTTGTTTTCTTTTTTCCTTGTTCGAGGCTATCTATTCATTTATAGTACATTGTGCATCAAGGGAGGTAAGTACGGAAATACCAACGAGAGTGTCAGAACCCCGACGCCGTCAGTCGCAGGGCTTTTATGACTCGAGTTAGTATTCCGCTTACCTACCGTGATGCATACAATGTTTTTAATCACACCTACCGACAAAAAAAAGTTTTAAGACATAATATTATTAAATGCCGTACTGACATTTCTATTACTCCCTAGGGAATATCATTTTTTTATTAATCCCGCGACGCGCGCAAGCAATGGCGCACTTAGACAGCAAGTGTGATGAAAAGTATCTTTATGGCGATATATCGTCGCCTGGTACCTACAGGTGGGACTAGGTAAATTTGTGGAAGATGTCCCAAGATATGTATTATTTGACGAGAGAACATCTTGTCACTAGTTTTGTGAAACAAATCAAATTATTTTATGAAATATTTCGATTTGTGTATTTCAATACTCACACTACTTTGCAGTTACTATAAATTGTAAATATTAGGTGTCATTCAAAGATATAAAGGGTCACCTCACTTCAGACATTGGTAAATCAGGTATTTTTCCTTCTTCAACCACCCTATCTATATAAAAAACCCACATTAAAATCTATTGCGTAGTTTTAAAGATGCATATGTGTGTTACAGAATTTGCTAGAAGAAATTATCCACGACGATTTACTAACATGATTAGTGGATGACCTACCATTGAAAAGCCACGTAACTATAAAAAAAAAACAAAGTTTAGTAAATTCTTATGTTAATGTCCTCTTGGGTGCCCCGTTTTATTTTATAGTTTTCTCGTATGCAGATCTTCGTTCTGGCATACAAAGGCTTGGACAGGAGAACGTTAAAAAAAGAATTTAAATATTTATATTTTTTCAGAAACACACATTGTACAACATATTTGCAGTGACCCTGGCACCAGACTGTGCCTATCCTGCCGAGCCTTTTTATTAAAATTAACTAAAAAAAAAGTAAAATGCATGCAAGAAAAAACAAAAGAGTACATACAGTCATGTTGATTTGTCATTCACGTAACCTTAACAACGTGTGACATGAAAATTAAAAAGGTGATTGGCGTAGATTCATCTTAATGAGTACTAGATAAAATTACCGAAGGAAGTACATTCGTCTTTATTTTATCAAAAATGTAATTTGTCAAAAAAAATAACCAGTTTTTGCTGACGCTACTTCGCTGCGACATCGGAAGTTCGGAAGCGACACGGAACCGTCGCCATTTTGACTCGCCCTACAAATTATTGTCTGCAATTGCTATACTATACATATTTATGAGTTTAAGTCCCTGCCTCTTGGTTCATTTTAAAAGAGTTTTCATTTTCATAAGCATATTTCAGCGCTGGACATAGGCTTCCTGTTAGCTATACCTACCTGGACGTAAACCAAGCCACACCAGATGCGTATACACCACGTGTCTGTGGCGTGCGCGTTGTAGTGTATGTAAATGTCATATTTACATACGCTACAACGTTACATACATACGTTACGTTACAACGCGTATCCCACGCGCGTGTGCGTTCACACGCGCTTCACACGCATTTGGTATACCTCGGCTTTAAGAGGTCTTCGATGTTGATAAAAATTGGTAGGCTGCTAGAGTTAATTTGTTTAAGAAGATGTTATTAGATAAGTTACCAACTCACCTAAACAAGCGGCAGCTGAAATAAATTAACTAACCACTAACATAACATAAGACATGTTCCTAAAACTAACTCATTAAAATCTAATTTAAATTAGATTAAGAGTAAGTTATGTAATATTTTGTACTTCGAAATAAACAGTTTAAGTTTTTAAATTTTCTTTTTTTATTTAATAATGCTTAACAAGATTCAAAAGTCCCGAGAAGTTTGTCCCCAGAAATAAACAGTTTAAATTTTAAAATTTTGTTTTTTTATTTAATAATGCTGAACAACATTCAAAAGTCCCGGGAAGTTTGTATGGAATTTTCCGTTTTTGTTACCGCATTCCTTTCTTGATTTCAAAAATGTATAAGACAAGGAACGTTTCATGCAAACATTTCGGAACATTTGGGAACTGTGGGTTTTGCTCAGCATCACTGACTCTACCAGCCTACCCATTTTTATCAGTACCTATCGAAGGGTACATCCAATAGTAGATTGTGTCACAAGGGATTAAAATGGTATATTTCCGGCGTATATTGAATCCTGAATGGAGCGACGGATTCTACAATTGAATCCCGACCGTAGGGAGGGATTCTAAAGTGGAATCCTGAGCGTAATGAAGGATTCAAGCGTTAACGCCCAAGACGAAATAATTTTGATACCGTGTGACACATACTGCTTTTCACACCACCTATGAGAAAAATAAAAGATATATCACATATTGAATATTTATGCAAATAATCGATTCTGAAGATTTTTTTATCAATTATGAATGTAATGTTTATTTTCATATTTCATTGTAATTTTTAGGCTGGCAATAGAAAGCCCTTGAACAGAAAAGTGCCACTTTAATCCCTCCTAGCAGGGAAGAAAAGGCCCGTATTCGAATAGGTGGTGTGAAAATGTAGAATGTAGCAGCAAATGCAGAATTGTTTAATTATGTAGCCAACTAGGCTACATAATTAAACAATTCCGCCCACTATATTAAATACCCATAATCGCGAACTAAATTCAGCCTGTTATCATTATGAATAGCTTGAGTAGGATAAACTCGAAGATTTTAGAACAATTCGCAGTAAATCCGTAGAACAAAGAGGGGACACTGGGAACAAAACATCGCTTCGTAGGACTGATAGCCGGAGTCCAGAGTAATGATATTGTGGTTTTGGCAGTATTGTAACTTGGGTAAAACGCTCGAAAATAAATAAATGACAATAATATTCCATCTCAGGTTAGAGGTGTAGGGTTTTATAAAATAATAGTACATAGTGCATTTAAGGAGGTAAGTAAGGTATTAGGGTGCGCCTCCACTGACGCGGAGCGGAGCGGAGCTGTAGGAGCTCGGCCAAGGAGACCGCATCACAGTGTTTCGAATTTTGAATTTGAAGAATGTAATTGGTCAATTATGCACATCTCCGCTCCTCTCCGCGTCAGTGGAGCCGCACCCTTACTAACGATAGCGATAGAAGAATTAATGATTCGAGTTAGTATTCCGTTTACCGACCGCATACAATGTTTTTCATCACACTAGCGAGCAAAAAAAATAGTTTTAAGACAAAATATATCGTTTTACTCATGCATGCAAGCAAAGGCGCGCTTAGACAGCAAGTATGATGATAAAAATATGTAACATCCAAAGAAGATTAGCGCTTAAAATTGCGGGGGTTGTGATCCCAGCTGTCAAAAACGTGTTAAGAAGGTCTTTCTGGACAAGCTTTCCCATGGAACAAATATGAATATTGCGCAAAAAAAAAACTGTATTCATACCGACCGGTGCGGAAGTGCTCATAATACTTATGACTATAAAAATTAAGATATATTGTTCGTATTAGCTATAACTAGGTATACTTATAATCTATTTATATGTATATCTATCTACCTATATTTATAATTAGAACCTGAGTAGATTTTATTTGTTTTTTGTTTCTATTAATAATCACCGATTTTTTTTTATAAACCGACTTTAACCGATTTCTCCAAGATTCCATCATCAGATCCCGACTTGGTGCCAAAGAGACCATTTAAATCGATGCCCGATTCTCAAAGATATCGAATATTATACATACAAATAAAAAGAAATTTCTAATTGTCATAGTCATTTATTTAATGAAGCCAATTTACTTACACGTCAGTTGAAGTGTGCTAAAACACAAATCACTATTTAAGTTAATATACTGTACTAAATTCACTTACTGTTGTAAATAACCACTAAGAACAGAAACGGGAGTGTACAGGGTGAAACATGAGTCGTGAACAGTAATACGTTTTTGTAACTCTATAAACAAATAACAATTAAATGCCCCACAAGTTACTTAAAAAATGACAAGTTATTTATTTATTTTTTGTATTTTTTAGGGTTTTTGTATTTTTTGGCTTTAGGATAGGTATCCAAAAGGATTTATAAGACAAATTAATGGAATAATTTAAATTACTTCTTGCAATTGAGGTAATTAATAACGCCAAATTTGTCATTTCGTGTAAAATTAAATGATATTTATTACATTTAAAGTTTAAACAGCTTAACATTTCTGAAAAACACATTAAAAATTAGAAAAATCCACAAAAAAAATTTAAAACTTGACTATTTCTAAGTAACTTGTTTGAATTCAATTGTTAGTCGTTTATAGTTAGAAAAACGTATTACTGTTCACGACTCATGTTTCACCCTGTATATGTATACAATATACCTCTCTACATTGACCTCTAACTCCGTATTAGCACTAAGTAGATAGAGACCTAAGTTTTCTAGATTTCTAGGTCTGCGGTCTAGATTAAAGGATTACTTGCATGCTGCAACTTTGCTGTCGATAGTTGATTAAATTTTTAATCAACCACTTTGTTACAATGTTGTTTTGTTTGGAATGTATGGGTTTATCTAAAGTAGTAAAGTGTTCCCGTCTTAGTAAATACTTGCATACAGGGGTGGGCAAATAGAAAGATTTTAATGGTGTAATTCTGATCATAAATAGGTTCGCTTGCAAAAATAGTACATAATAGGGATGATGTTGATGACTGTATGTATTATAAATAAATTATTTAACATTATGTACGACATAAGGTAAACGCAGGTATTAACGCCCCCCTTAAGGCATTTTTTTAATCAGGCTTAGTTTTTAGGTATACACGTTGTCCCAAAATTTAATTTTCCTATTTTATGTGCTACTATGATAATTAAAAAAGGTAAATAATGGGTTACTCGTCCTTTAATTGAACATTACCGATCCATATTAAACAATAACAATATTGTATTTTTATTATCTTCGTCGCTACAAAACACTTTCTGATTACGTGATATTAAAAATTTAGGACCTAAAAGCACTTTTAATGGATAAAACTTCGTCATAAACAATGTCTAAGATAATATCCGTTTTGCAAAAATATTGTATTTTGGTTAACTTTATAACATCAAAAGAAGAAAACCAAGTGCTAATGTGTATGTCGTTAATAGTTTTTTGAAAATTACTATTATTTTGATCTCAATTAATCTATAAACATACTTATGTTTTCATAGAATAATATCGTACGAGAAAGAAAAAACTAAACATGACATTTTAGTCATTACCGACCTACGGGTCGTTGATAGCTGCTACTACTAAAAATAATGAAGCAATCACCGCCCAAATTTAATTTTATATATGATAATGGATGTTATTTGATAAATTGTGATAAAATATCTGTAATTTATAAATAAATGAATATGATTAGCAATAAATGTAGATGTAAAGTAGTCAATTGTTAAAATAAACGTCTTAGACAGATAAGTCGAGTCCTTACTTGAAAGTGCAAGCGCCAGTATGGAATGTCCTTCTTTCTCGGTACTCACAACTTGATTGATGTATTTTTATCTTTTATCGAACTACCACTCAAACTAACTTAACCGTACCCTATACTCAAGAAATAAACGCTTCTGGAAAACAACCTACCTACCCTCACATAAGTTGTGGCAATGAAAAAATACCGAATTACTTATTAGGTCGCTAATACCTTCGGATTTTCGATGGAGCGTTAATAGCTGCGTTTACCTTAATACACAAAGAAATTATTACTAAGATGTAGATGGGTCAAAATTCTTTTCATTGTCTTGTTTCATACCACTCTGTCACGCTTTTAGTTAGTGTTTCGACTCAGTATATTTAAAAAAATCCGGTTCAGTTGTATTTCTTTTTCACGCTACGTTTTAATCCATACGTACATGAGAAATTAAAAACAAAACATAATCTCACACAAAAAACACCAATGCGTCACGTTTTTTAGGGACAAAAAATAAACAACGAAAAGAATTTTGACCCGGTTGCAGTAATTTTTGTACAGAACTTCTACTTAATAAATTGAAAAGAACTTAAAAAAAGAGTAGGTCATTTGGCAGTACTCAAACGTGACGTCACTTTTGTGTATTTCATATAAAATTCCATAGTGGTGATCGTTTTGACAGTTCGAAAAAAAGATGCTGATTTGACTTGCCAGTCATCATGCCTATTAAGGCTGCGGCTCCATTGAGGCAGAGAGGAGCGGAGATGTGCAAAATTGACCAATTACATTCTTCAAATTCAAAATTCGAAACATTGTGATGCGGTCTCATTGGCCAATTTTCCACATCTCCGCTCCTCTCCGCCTCAATGGAGCCGCAGCCTAAACGCCTTTAATGAAAAAAAAATTTAACGTCATGGTTTTAGTACCACGCAGTTCAATTATGTGTAACAACTTTTGGCATTGAAAAAGGGCGATAATAGTACATTACGACACAAGTGCGAAAAACATGAACATTTTTCGTACGACGTTTTTTAGTACAGATGGCCCTCCGAAGTTTTGGACTTTACGTAAAATGACCTACTTCTCGCACTAGAGCCTAAAAAGTACACCATCTGTACTAAAAAAATAATTTCCTTATGAGCGTTCCGCAATAAGAACCCTCCTGGCTCCTAAGAATAATAAGAGACACGGCGATACTCGCCCAGCTACCAGCTATCACCGCCGGGCGAGTACCTATAGCCGTGTCACTTTTTTTGCACGGGAGTGCGTATCTTTTGTTCGTGTGCATAGCTTTGTAGCTCGCGGTGAAACCAGTGCCTTAACTATGTACAATATTTTAGCGATCGATCCATGTAAAAAAAGAAACACGGCGATACTCGCCTGGCGGTGATAGCTGATAGCTGGGCTAGTATCGCCGTGTCTCTTTTATTAACGGGAGTGCGTTTCTTTTGTACGTGTTTGTAGCCGATAGTTCATAGCTTAGTAGCTCGCGGTGAGACCAGTGCTTTAGATACTAAAATCTCGTATGAAGTTTACTGGATAACAAGCGTGATTTTTTATAATAGATTCATAATGACATGGAACCATTCGTTCGCGAGTCTGTCTCGTTCTTGACCGGTTTTTAGTTTACCATGGAACTAGATAGATTTGTGTCAAAGCGTCCATATTTATTTTATTTCTTCCATTTCACCCCCAAATAACCAATTAGGGGGTAATATTCGAGAGTTTTCGCTCTCGTGCGTTATACGGTGAATTACAGGGCTGTGATTGGTCATAAGGGGAGAAAGTGCACTTGAATGTTTAAGAGCCAATTCAGATAAACCAGAGTTGGAAAGGGTTGGTTTCATACGTCTCTTTGTGTGGAATAATAAAATATACAGGGTGCTACACGAGCCACTGAAAACCTTGAACGGGGTGATTTAGTTGGCTAGACTGAACAACTTTACTATGGGGCCATACGGGAAATCTAAATTTTTTTTTTCATACATTTTGACCGATCGATCACGACATTTTGTATGAAAGAACCAAATTTTTTTTGAGATTTAAGTGTTACCTCCAGAGTAAAAGTTGTTCAGTATAACTCGTTGTATAACTGAAAAGTGTATTTATTTCATATCATCTGCCTATCTCAGTCCACTGCTGGACGTAGGCCTCTCCTATTAAACTAAGCGTATAGACGCATTAGGAGGTAAATGCTCTTAATCGCCACGCTGGGCAAGCGGATTGGCGATCGCAGTAATGTGTCTACTAGAATGACACTGCTGCCCATCATCAATGAAATCAAAGAATTGTCAATGACATTTCAATCTCTTAGTCGACTCTTACGACACCCGCGGGAAGAGTTGGGGTGGTGATAAATGTATTCTTGGTGCCGTCGCCACACGGCTATTTATTCCATTAGGTACCTACGAAATGCTGGAGAAAATAGTAGGATTGATCATGGGACACAATACATTAAACAAACACCTGCACAATATGGGCAAAACAGATAGCCCTATGTGCAGGGCCTGCATGGAATGGAAGAGGAGGAAACAGCAAAACATATTCTTCTAGAATGTAAACAGGTAGAAGTATACAGGAGTAGGCACTTGGGGACTCGACCTACACTAAAGGAGGCATTTAGCAACCTGAAACATACACTGAGTTTCGTGGAGGAGCTTGGATAGTTGGAATAGAGCTCCCTCGCTATCACGCAAAAAAGGCACAATGGATGTCGAGTTGCGGAAAAAGCCCAGTTTAACAAACTAACTAGGTACGAATAGCTTCTTTTAAAATCACCAAAGAAAAAAAACGAGTATCTCCAAGATCCCATCCCATCATCAAAACCCGACTTTGTGCCAACGGGACCAATAAAAAAAAGTGAAAGTAAATTTGAAAAAAAAATTACGTAAAAAAAATGTAAATGTATATTTTTGCTGGTGCAGGGTCCGCCCGGGTAGCTACCACCGTCTTACCCGTTAACCTGCAGCTAAATAGTTAGTACTGTGTTTCGGTTTGGGGGTAAGATAGCCGGTGTAATTACTGGCATAGAGGCAATCCTCAGGGTAGGCAGCGAATAGGCGATTTTTTGGTCACTATGTCCATGGGTCTCAGTTCCTGCTTTCCATTAGGTGGGCTGAGAGCTCAGTCGTCTGCCTTTGTTATGAAAAGAAAAATGGTCCATTTGCTTCGTCTATTAGTGACTAATCTGTCGCTCAGATCCAGAGAGTAATCTGACAAACTAATCCGATGACTAAAGCACTAATCCCGCGAAGGGTAGCAAGATCACGAATAATGCCGATATCGATAAGCGAGTCCCGTTTTTGTGTGCGATACGGATTCGATTGTTTTATATACAACGTCATGCTTATCGCGACGAAGACGGCCAGGATGCTTAGCCAAGTTGCCAATCGCTAACGCTTAGTAGCGTATCGTAGTTTTATCTCTCTGTCACTCTTTCATATTAGTGCGACATAGACAGCTGAATTTCGTTTATGATTGACGATTAAGCGTTAGCGATTGGCAACTTGTCTAAGCACCCTGTACTATAGTGAGCTAAAATTGATCCCCAGCATCCGTCTCTTTCCCCAGCAGCCGTCTCTTTCATTCCTATGAGGCGTTCGTCGGAGGATATAGAAAGAAAGAAAAATCATTTATTTATGACACAAAATATATATTAAAACATAAAACAAACATAAATGTAAGTAAAAAACTAAGTGCCACAAAATGATCTCCAATTCAGCTGATTGCTGGGCTGTAAGCACAGCCCAGCGCTGGTCTTCTATTGGAGCCATTAGTGAGGTCACGGTTGGTAACATAAACTAAAACAACTGGCAAGTTAGCAACCATATTAATAAAATAAAAAAAGATAATAATAATAATATAGGTGCAAAAGACCAAACGAGCATTCGCTCATTCTATCCCCCACTCTACGAAATCAACGAATTTCGACGAATCACGTTTCGTGTAACGATCGAATTTCGTAGTGGGGGATAAAAAAAAAAAATGTTTATTTTACTTTCACAATTTTCGACTTACAGCTAGTGATTGGAACCTCCTTTTAAGCTTAAAAATAGCTTGTGCCAGGAGGTACCGCTCTTCCATTTCTACAGATTGTTACCAAACATTGTGATAATGATATGAATATAAATGTACATTTTAATTTCTATAGTATATATTCGTCAGCCTCTGTAGCCTAGTTGGTAGTGACCCTGCCTACGAAGCTGGAGGTTCCGGGTTCGAGTCCCGGCGAGGGCATTATTTGTGTATTTATTTATCACAAATATTTGTTCCTTGGTCATGGTTGTCTATGTATTTAAGTATTTATATGTATCTATCTATTATATATATATCGTCGCCTGGTACCCACATCACAAGCCTTAATTGAGCTTACCGTGGGACTAGGTCGATTTGTGTAAGATGTCCCAAGATATATTTATTTATTTTATTTATTTATATATTTATATAAACAACTGAGCCAGTAATGTATGAAAGCATTCAAAATCCATATTGATACGATAAACAAATCAATATAAACGTAACGTAACGGGGATAGAATGAGCGAATGCTCGTTTGGTCTACATGCACCTTAAGGTAGATGCACAAAATTTACATCTCTTAAAAGTGTAGTCTTAGACCAGATGCGATGATCACTGCTGCGAAGCTGGAGGTTCCGGATTCGAATCCCGTCGAGGACAATATTCGTTTATTTATTTAGCTATTAAGATAATATATAATAGATAGACACATATACAGGGTGTTTGGGATAACGATGTAGGAATTTCTGGAGGTGGTAAAGGAGACTAATTCGGAAGAGTTTGAACCCTATTAACCTTAGTCCAATATGTGACAGCTTTTTTTTAATCACGTTTTTCAAAATGTTTAGTTTTATACAAGTTAAATTTAAAACAAAATATGCAATAAATAGCATTGATTTTTTATAATTAACATAACAATTAGTTGAGTAATAAATAAAAAACAAATTGAACTCACTTGCCACACACAACATTTTTTAAAATTATTTTTCTAGTTCATCATTACTGATTTCTAACAGTAAATTAAACTTTATCGGCCTGTGAAAAAAAAAGTAGTCGGGATATGAGTCGTCCTAAAAACATGCTTGATTTTCTAGGTTTTGATTACAAAAAAAAGTACAACAAAATAGCAATTAGTTTAAAAGTTATCGTCGATCAATTGTTGAACGCCGTCACCAAACAAAATAAGTTTCTTGTAGTTAGTAGACAAGTGTGAGTTCAATTTTTTTTTTATTAAAAAAAACTGTCACATATTGGACTAAGGTAAATAGGGTTCAAACTCTTCCAATTAGTCTCCTTTACCACCTCCAGAAATTCCTACATCGTTATCCCAAACACCGTGTAAATTCTTAAATTCATAGACAGCCATGACCAAGGAATAAATATTTGTGATAAACAGGGCCCGTAACTTTCATGCCGATGACATCAATTTGACGTCACGCTCCATTTAGGGTGATCCCAAATAGTTTTACTGTTAACTTTTAATCGTTAGTCGTCAATAATTTTAATCATGTACAAATGACTTCAAAAGTAGTATATTTACTCGTGAAATAGATAATTCCTACTCGACGCTCGTACGCTTTACGTTAAAGAGCAATTCTGTTTTCTACGTAATTATTGAAATGTGTGAACAATATCATTTAATAAAATGTATGTACAAAAACAAATCAAATAATTTTATTTATGTTTCACGTATCAAGTAGGTATTATTAATTTCACGTGTAAATATACTACTTTTGGAGTTATTTGTACATTATTAAAATGATTGACGACTAATGATTAATAATTATCAATGAAACTATTTGGGATCACCCTACATGGAGCGTGACGTCAAATTGATGTCATCGGCATGAAAGTTACGGGCCCTGGTGATAAATAAGTACACAAATAATGCCCTCGCTGGAATTCGAACCCAGAACCTCCAGCTTTGAAGGCAGGGTTGCTACCCACACCCACGGCTACGAAGGCTTTATTTTATACATTTCCTTAACAAATAATGTAATTGTACAAACCGATATACAGCGTGCCGATATTTGTACACGCGGATTACCGGGATCCCGGGATCCCGGGGCGCGGGATTAGGGATCCTTGATTAAAAACTAAGCGGCGTTGACGTGTAGACACCTTGCGGATGTATTGCGGGATTTACGTCTGATTTGTATTGATTACATAGAATCCTGGAGTGAGACCAAAAATTCTGAAAATTTTTCTCAATGGACTGCATTTTTTTTTATCTATCTTTTATGCGTTCAGACACCCATTAAATTAATAGTATTTTATTCAACCCTTGTTTAAGAGAGGTCAAAAAAGGTGAGTGGCGTGGATAACAATTTGAGGCGAACCCGAAAATTGTTATTAAAGACACCACGAGCATTTTTTGCTGGTGGTAGCGCTGTTCTTGCGCCCGTTCTACGAAATCAACCAGTCACGTTTTGTGTACCGATCGAATTTCGTAGAGTGGGAGGTTAGAACAGAGAATGCTCTTTTTGTTTGAACGCACCTTTAAACAAAGTTGCATACAATTATTTTTCTACGACCACACACTTGTTGTAAAATTTTGTAAATTTGAGAAATATTCTTAGTCAAACACAGTTTTATTCATCATCAGTTCGGGCGGGAGACGACAAAATTAAAAAATAAATCTCCTCTATGGTTTACTATTGATCAGAAATTACATTTAAAATTAGGTTGGCAGCCATGTATTTTATTAAGCCTTGTATACACGAGGTGTCTTAAAATCCAAAAATGCACTGCGTGCCCGAATGCGTTTATAGGAAATAGACAATATAGACTTATCTTGACATAACGACGCACTTTGGTGAAACTATCATAGTCCATTTCTGTGGGACAACATTTTTTTTTCATGAGTGTTCATATTTGGTCCCATAGTAAAAAGTGTTCAAAATCATTAATAAATTCATGTTTTATTGTCTTGTATCACCATTTTCATAACACGCTGTATAGTTATAGTTTGTTACTTTTTTTTTTCTCAGTTTCTATTTAATAATTGTAGTTAATTTGTGTCTAAATAAAAAAACTTACCTTAAGATTTGATACATTTACATAAGAAATTGGATTATTGTCTTGAGAACTTGTATAATATATATGCATAATAATATAATCTTACTGACACTTCATTTTCAACCTTTCCTTAAAAACAATCAGTTAATGTTTTTTTTCAATAATACAAAAACCTGCCACCCCTAACTTTTTAACCCCAAGTAGTTTTATTACATGTCACCCTTTAAAAAAAATCACTTCTATTCTCAAAGACACAAGAACTAAATTCAATATTTATAAAAGGTAATAACATTAAGTGGCGATTATTCTTAACTTGTTCGTAAAATGCCGTAAAAATTGGACGTCAAAGTACGGTAAAACGTCGATTCGAATGAATTATTCGGTAAAAATTGGATCGCAATAAAATTGCATATCGATTGATACGTTTATTATTTTATCTACTCCAGCATTATTATTTATTATCTGTCAAAAAGACGGCTGACACTTGACGTTTAATGGTATACTATACATTTGATATATTGTCTGTGGAGTAGAAAAAAAAGTCACATTAGAACATCGACAACCGATGTTCTAATAAATTTCTAATTATTGTGTACTGATATTTTTGTTTGAGTTAAACATTGGCGATTGTATCAATGTAAAAGAGAATGTTCTCAAACGCAAATTTCGTGGGAATTTTCCGATGAAAGTTTCTCGTAATTTATGAAAATTTATAAAATGTTCTGCAACTTGTACATTGGTAATATGGATACCAATTTGGTGCTACCAAATACATAGACAGCCGAAACCAAGGAGCAAATCTTTGTGATAAATAAATAAATACACAAATAATGCCGTCCTCGGGATTCGAACGCGAAACCTTCTGCTTCGTAGGTCACAACCAACTAGGCTACGGAGGCAGACCAATAGAATAGATTTTTCGTGATAGAATAGTACATTACGACACAAGTGCGAAAAACATGAAACTCCGAAGGGAGAGATTTAGTACTGTTTTGTTTTGAACCTGAGGTAAAATGAGTCACTTCTCGCACTAGCGCGTAAAAAAGGCACTTCTGTAGGTACTAAAATAGTACATTACGACACAAGTTCGAAAAACATGAAATTCGAAACGAGTGGCGATTATTTTAAAACACGACCGATAGGGAATGTTTTAAATCGACACGAGTTACGAATTTCGTTTTTGCACGTGTCTCGTATGTACGACGTTTTTTAGTACAAATAGTCCTCCGAAGTTTTGTACCTGACTTAAAATGATCCACTTCTCGCACTAGAGCCTAAAAAAGGCACCATCTGTACTAAAAATGATTTTTCAGTTAAATATCTCAGAAATATTCCCAATAATTTTATACTAAAATTTCTATAATACGAATAACAATAATTTTACAGTCATCTAAACACGACCCTTATAGAATAAACCACGAGTGGAACAATAATGAAATGCTTAATGAAAATATGGCTGAGTGGGTTCGTATAATTTTTGTATTATTCTTGCTAGTGGGGCAAAAAATGTACAGAATAGGGTAGAAATGGGGTACTATTCTATTTGGTTCTATGGGGTTTGGATAGGGTAGGCCAAACGTTTGCATATTCAGTATATCGGCATCAGATATGTCTTACTTATTAACTTGTTTTATTTTTCCGTGGCCTAACATTTTCATTGCTTCTATTTGAGTGTATTTGTACTGTATTATGTATATTTATGTTTATTTTATTAACTTATGTAAGTAAGTTTATAAGTATACTTTAATTGTGTTTCGTTACTTGTCTTTTAAAAAAGAGGCACTTGCCGGCCTAGGCCGGCAACGAGGTACTTCCCGGCCACTTTTTAGGCACGTAACTACAACATTTCATTGCATGTTTGAGAAAATGTATTTTATCGCGCATATTTATTAAATATAACTACATCCCGACGTTTCGAACACTTTACAGGGTTTGGCGGTCTACGGGTGACTGACAACACCCTTATGTTGTTTAATTTTTATTAATTTACGAGATATAATCTGTTTAAATTGTTGTACATAATGTTATTTAATGTATATAAAAGATTGATAAACGTTTATTTTCTTTTACAGGTATGTAAATCCTACATGACATCAACGGGATCCATATTAGGTATAGTAACAACTACTGTTTAGGAAAAAATATTACTAGTTACCGATTTCTAAGAATAAACTTATGACAGTTATACATAGATTAATGCTTATTAATATGGGGGTAAGACTTACCATTTTTTTTTATGTGACGAAGGTAGACAACTGAGCTCTCAGCCCACTTGATGCAAAGCAGGAACTGAGGCCCATGGACATTGTGAAAAAAGAATCGCCTATGCACTGCCTACCCTGAGGGTGTAAATATTTGAAAACTGTCTTTGAAATCAGCTCGTTTGCAGTATTTTCTATGACAAAATAAGAATATATTAATACGCGTCGGGCATTGGCCGAGGGTGCTACGGACAAGGACCCTCTTAATGGGTCGAAACATGTTGAGTAATCACCGACTTAAAATACGTGAGTAACCCGGTTCTATAATATTTTAATATGTTTGAGTCTCACGTTAGTTATAATTCTAAAATATAAATAAATAATAAATATCTTGGGACATCTTACACAAATCGACCTAGTCCCGCGGTAAGCTCAATTTAGGCTTGCGATGTAGGTACCAGGCGACGATATATATGTATAATAGATAGATACATATTGATACTCAAATACATAGACAGCCACGACCAAAGAACAATAAATACACAAATAATGCCCTCGCCGGGATTCGAACCCGGGACCTCCAGCTTCGTAAGCAGAGTCACTACCAACCAGGCTACGGAGGCTGACGACTTTCAAATATTATTTCATTTACCACGAGTGTATAAAGACAAGTTATAAAACGATAACAAATAGCTTATATTTCCAATCCTCAGTAAGGAGAAACTAGTACAAAATATTACGGAAACAAGTATTTATTACTAAGACTAGAGACCGCTAGCCGCAGCGCAGATTATGTATGCCAAAGGAGATATGCCACAGATGTCATATATACCATAGATCAAGCAAACGTATCTACTTAGCGTGTCAAATGAACTCAGTAAAATCTACTGAGTTGTCCGTCTTTAATCGCAGCTTGCAGCTTTCGGGTGTCAAATTTTGTAAGTTGAAGTGAACAAAAACATTAATAATGCCTCCTTAAGTAATATTAATTTCAACAACACAAAAAAATATGAATACTCAAGGGCCTAAGACTTATTTAAAATCATAGGTAAGTAACAACTTTAGTACAAAATCTGACACGCTCGGCCGCCATACAAATGAATGAACTTGTATCTTCTATCCAACTCTAATTGTGTGAGATATGCCATGTCACACCGGACCGCTTGTGCGTGGCCAGCAAGCGGTTTACCATCTAATACGACATTTACATACGTTACAACGCGCAAGCCACGAACAAGCGTACGCGCACGTGATGCACACTCATCCGGTGCGGCTTGGCTTTAAGACGTTAGATCGCTAACCGCAGCACAGATATGTAATGTACACCGTAGGAGACATGTATTGGGCTAGCGTGATGGACTACTTTATACCATTGGTCTGTAAAATCCAAACATACATTTAACACGTTCGACGCCGGTGACACGCATATGTCACCGAAAAAACTGTACTCCTATGCCAGTTACACACATACGTGATCAAAGTAATCTTATTCTTTAGCCACTAGCATTAATCAAGTTCTCACTCCTATGCCAGTGGCATAGAAATACAAACGTTTTTGACACAAGTGCTGTGTCGCCGGCATAGGAGTACAATCATTTCGGTCACACATGCACATGCGTGTCACTGGCATAGGATTTCTATCAGATAATTTCGATCGGCATAGTATAAGCACTTAGTGAAACAGTACCGGAGGCGAACGTGTTAAAGAAATATCGCTGACTTTCCAAGATTTCATAGCATTTGTCGTATTTGGCGCAATATCTGCGAACGAGTTTCACGATATATTTTTACATGTTTTACGTATTAGGTTAGCGACGAGCACTCGTACATTTTAGTGATCGGCTAAAGTGCTATATCTGTTTCATGAGTAATCTACAGTCTTGGCGAGATAACAAGATGGCGGACAAATGGATCTGTCAACGGGATACCTCTGGGATCTGCCCCAGCATCCCTCATCCGACGTAGCGGATGTGAAATAAATACTATTAAATATAACGTGTATTTTTGTATTACTTTAAACAGCTGTAGCCTTTTCTTCGAGGTAAAAGAAGCCTCGGAAATCCTCCAACTCCATAGGCTGACGATATTACGAAATCTGTGAGTCGCTTTTTTTATGTCACGAAGGTAGACAACTGAGCTCTCAGCCCACCTGATGGAAAGCAGGAGGCCTATGGACATAGCGATCAGAAAATCGTCTATACGCCGCCTGCCCTGAGGACTTCGATGGAGTGCCTCTATCTATGACAGTAATTACACCGGCTATTATCCCCAAACCGAAACATAGCAGTGCAAACACTGGTATTGCAGCGGCAGGTTAACGGGTAAGACGGTGGTAGCTATCCGGGCGGACCCTGCACGAGGTCGTACCACCAGCAAAAAGCTTCTGGGTATGATTGGCACAAGACCGGAACGAATGGCGTACACGAAGAGAGGCCTATGCTCAAGGGTTGATGATGATGATGAGGCTTGCCTTGTCTACTTTTTCACAACTTATGAAACACTAAGTCAATTGCAAAAAAAAAACAAATATGACGATCTCGTCAATTGTATTACCTATAGGTTAATTGTACCATCATCACCATCATTAAGCCTATGATAGTCTACTGCTGGACGTAGGCCTCTACTAACCATGCATATAGACGCATTAGGAGGTAAATGCCCAAAATCACCACGCTGGGCAAGCGGATTGGCGATCGCAGTAATGTGTCCACTATGATGACGCTGCTGCCCATCATCAATCTTTTATCTTACGACACTCGCAGGAGGAGTTGGGGTGGTGACAAATTTATTCTTATTGCCGTCACCACACGGCTGATTGTACACCTGTAAGTTATAGGGACGGGGCTATATTAAGGAATGAGATAGTGATATTCACCTACTCGCATTCCTTAGTATAGCTCCGTCTCTGGACGTAGGCCTCTCCTACTAACTATGTGTATAAACGCATTAGGAGGTATATGCCCATAATCGCCACGCTGTGCAAGCGGATTGGCGATCGCAGTAATGTGTCAACTATGATGACGCTGCTGCCCATCATCAATCAAATCAAAGAATGATCAGTGACACTGCAATCCCTTAGTCGACTCTTACGACTCCCGCGGGAAGAGTTGGGGTAGTGACAA